>OX461809.1:22242827-22379435 GCA_949802685.1 Dicyrtomina minuta | reverse complement strand
GTTATAGGTTATGGGGGGGGGGGGTAGGACTTACTGGAAAAGGTTAGGTATATGTTTCCCTCGGTTGCCAAAGGCAGAGGCAAAAATATAACCTATACGTTTTCAGGCAGCTTTAGGAGCCTGATTTAGTGTTGCTTCGGGTAAATAGTTACAAAATACAGTTAAACAAGGTTCCGGACGCATTTTTAAACCATTTCTAGGTTTTTTGTTGTTGGCCGTCACTTACTAACGTCAAACTGGCCATCACTTACTATAGTGTAATTGGCCATCACTTACTAAAGTTGGCCATCACTTCCTTGCCTGGCCATCACACGCTTAGAAAAGATCTTGACACGAATGTGGTTAGGCCGTGGCAACAGGTTAAGCTGTTAACTTTGACAGGTGTAGTAGTAAATTATGAAATTTTTGAGGGTGGGGAAAAGTGTTAACCACATGCAACAAGGCTGTTGTTGCAAACCCCAACACCAAACCTGTTATAATCTACAGTAAACCTGTTGAAGCATTTATATCACTGTATATGTATGCTAAATTAGTAATCCAGAGTAAATGTGTTGTGTCAGTCCAGTGGTTAAGGAGTCAGGTTGGTATGCCAAATGTTGGGGGTTCAAATCCTGTTATTGGTGTTATTTTTTAATTAATACAATTGTTCAACAGGATTAGTGTTGCGTGATTCAACACCGTTCTAGTATACTTAGTCTAACAGGATACACTGCAAATCACTAACCATAATCCTGTTGACCGCGGTTAACAGGATTCACTGTGGATGTCGGAGTAGCAAGAAAGCAGTTAGAAATTAACAGTAAAGTAGTCAATTCACTCCTATTTTTCTAAGCGTACACTTATCAAAGAAACCCCTATACATAATCAATATTAAATAGCAATCGCAATTACTTGGCTACCACATATACCGTATATCTTTTAATAATACGCAGGTCTCCAATAGTACGCTATATAGTTTGAGATTTAATTGTACGCGGGGGTAAGAAGCTTGAGTTTGAATTGTACGACGGGCGTACTATTAAAATAAGTACGGTACCCAAATACTTCTTTATTAGTGTTTTATTCCTCAAAAAAATTGTGTATTGCATTTTAGCGAATATATGGATGGTGTGCTGTACTGGCAACTGGCAGCAGTAATTATTCAAAAATTAATTCGTAATCCTGAAAAACCGCTTGAAATTAATGCATTACCGAGTGAGGCAGAGCTGGTTGAGACGCGAAATTTTATTCTAGCATTAGTTCTACCACGGTCCTGGAAGTACTATATGGCAAGGCTTAAACGGGAAACATAATATTATTATTATTTATTGTTGATAGTGTTATTAATTTTAGGAATAAAACATATACACAATGGCACCCTTTACCCTGAAATTCTTTCACAATGTAAAAGATAGGAGATGACCATTTCCAGTTGAAATTCTACTGCTTTAAGTTTTAGTCAACCAGAACCAGTCGAAATTTGACTGTTTTAAGTACGATCCGAAAGTCGTCGTAAAACGACGAAAAATGGTCAAAGATCCCTGACTGAATGATGTTATGAAATTAAAACACAGATTTAATCATTGCATTCCGCATGTTCAAACGCACTTTTACTTAAGTAAGAAAAAAATAGTCAAAAATCCAAGGTTCTTCGAGAAACTGATGTAAAGAACTTTATTTATACATCTTTAGTATTCAAATAAAACTTGTAAGTTTTCATGGATATTAAAACGACACGTCGAGCCAAGTAATCAGCTTCTTTTCCTCCGATGAATATTTTAGTTCCTTTCTTTCACTTGCAAGCCTGTGAAAAACATTTATTCGCACAATTAGTAATTGTGCGGCAAAAAACCTTAATTGGATGTACGAAAACGACACTTATATCAAAAACATTTCTACATACAAATTTTTCAAAACACGACTCCAAGTCAACAGTTTCGAACAAATTCCTCCAAACCCACAGGTACAACTTATGTCGGCGTGGTTCTACTCATTGAAGTAAAAACAAAAAGATGAAAATTATCTAACTAACCTGGTGGTAGCGATTGCTTCAATTTTTCTGCTTTCTCTTTATCGGTGATGACAAGGGTGTACAGGAATCGACTGCAACGTACCTTGAACTTAACGTTCTCGGTATTCTTCTTTATCTTTACGCTCTTAGCATCCTTCCTCCTTGCTTTCAAAAGAAAGTCTTTAATTTCCTTGATTTCACGGGGCTGCAATGGAATAATAACAATATGAAGAAATTGTAAGTATGTCCTTCACCAATTTATTACAACTCAAATTAGTGCAAATGTGAGATTAGTTATTTACACGAAATAACTGGTAGTTAAAAAACAAATTAAATCACTTACCATTGTGAATTTGGGATTAAAATTAACAAAATTTCACGAAATAATTCACCGTATGACCGATGCAAACTGGACGTTTAAGACGAAACCCACACCGCCGAATAGAGAGATGATCGAGAGTCGAGAGTTGCACACACTATCCACGCTTCACGAGCTCAACCGGAATAAATCCCATTCCGGCCGCTTCCCATCTACAGCGCTCCTCCATTTAAAACCACTCCTCCTTCCCAGAAACCGTCCATAAGTAACTTAATGAACATCATAGGAGCTCCATTTTATGTTACCGCTTAACATTTACAATCTGGGTGGGTACTGCGTAGTATACCACATAAGGACGTCATTTACAGACAGCCCCAAACGGAGTGACCCATCATTCTCATCTTTTCCCTCGGCTTCTACTTGCCTGTCATCTATGGGGCAGTATAGCGATCAGTATTCTTCATATAGTGCATACGCGTTTCATGCTGTGCAAATCCATTTCATCTTCCGACCAACCAAACTCCTCCTTGCCTCTTAGTGGACGTCGGAATTAGGAAAAATAAGAGCGAAAATATGAGTATTTTGGCGGTTGGAGAAAATAAAAGATATGAGAGATACTGTGGGCCACAGTCTGTGGCTGGTGGCGGGTAGTACTAATTTACTACTACATACTACTACATACTACCACATACTACTACATCCCCATGTTGCCACATGTACAACTACTACATTCAAAAATCGCCGTTATTGCCTCAGTAAAACAATTTCAGACATGGCAGCAGAAATAATCAAATAATACCCACATATATATTTTGATGGGGTCATTTATGGGTGACCCCTAATGTACTTTGCTTCGAATTACTAAACCCTTAACTAATCATTAACATATCAGATTAGTTGTATTTTTTGAAAAAGGGAGATGATCATAATTGCTTTTAGTGCTGAATGGAGATGATCATAACTGCCTTTAGTCCGAAATGGAGATGATCATATTTGCCTCTTCGTCGACGATATCAATCATTAAAATCGGACGAGTATTTTAAAAAATTTGAAATTACCTTACTATTGGAGAAGGGCGTGTAAATGTTACATAAGTATCTGCAAGGTGCTGCATTAGGGAACGCATTTTGTAATTTAATATAATGTATTTCCTCATTTTCTCCAACGAAATTGCAAAGCATTAAACTATGTATTATATTATTATATAATTTAGTATCTTAAGAAAAGGAATAATTATATTGTAGTTTTAAGTAAGAAGAAAATGTATATCAATTATGATTTCACGGAGAGGTTATTACAAGTAAATAGCAACAGACGTTCTGAATCAAAAACTTGCGAAACTTCAAAATTAGAACCCAAACCAGATTTTTATTTGTTGTATTAGTATTTCCGTTTCTCCAAAACTCCAATACAAGAGTCGAATATTATTTTCCAATTATGATAATGACAGATAATTTGCACCATACCCCAATCAGGTTAGGGATTGTCCGCAAACGATGTTATCGAAATATCAGTATTCCTATTTATTAGACCCTATATGACACCCTTGTCAATGTCATCTACCTACAAATTACGTAAATGGCTATCTTTAACATGGAATGTCATCAGCATCCCTGCAGATCCATTGACCCAATCCATAAAGTGATTTATGGAAGACCCCTTGGCAGTTTAGCTGTTAATGTTTAATTATAACCAGTTAAATGTTGCTCAAACATTAATGATGGCATGACATGTACTCATTCACTCGCATTATCGGCTCCCAAAATATGCATTGCTCTTAAACGGCTCAGAAGTTTCCCGTTCTGATTGTGTGATTGTGTCTGCTTTTCTTTTCCTAACTTTCTGTGTAATTCAGTGTTTTCAAACGACAGTGGAAAAATACCATGCTGTCAAAATGGGCTATGTACTCCTGGATGTTCCTCAAACGATGTCAATCAAATTATCACATTTTAAGGGTCACTCTAACTAATGATTTCACTTTAAAATTATGAAGCTATACTTTATGGTAGGGTCAAATATATTAGTGACAAGTTGAGGCTGTTCACGCTTATTGGAGGGGCTAAATCTTTTGACGCTGTCCACAAACCATACTACGGTGACAAAAAGGGTGTGTGTGGAAAGTTAAGTTAATAATGTTTTCAAAAACAAATGCCAAAAATGCAACTTTGGGAGTTAATAACTTTTACCGTCATGGTCAAAATCCTACACTATACTGTCTTTGAGCATTCCTAAAAGGTCTTACACTTTTGTTGAAGCTAATAATATTCGTTATAAGCTCAGCACCTACTTCGGACCCCCAGTTCACACGGATTTTTTAACTAGTGCCCGTTGCACCGCACCGGGACTACAGTCTGTGCCCATTTAGGAATTGGAAGAATGAAATGGCACGCGATATTCTTGTGTACCGTCGTTACTTTTGCTTCATAGCTTGTCTTATTGGTATTTGTTTTTATTTTTCATATTAATATTTCGTAAAACTCTTGCCTTAAACAGACGTCTAAATATATTTTACTGTTAATAGGGCAGGAAGAAAGTAAATCTATTCAAGCTTTTATTGAGACACATTTAAGTGCATGAACTTGCAGTAGTTCCAGAAAAAGTTTTAATCAAAAACCAATACAGATTTTGATGCATTATTAATTATTTCCGCCTCTCTAATCAAAGCGTCGAACGAATACATTTTTCCGTACCAAGATTATACTAAACTTAAGTAGAATGCATTGAGGGTAGCTTAGTTGCTTCATTTTACAAGACGCAATGAAAACACCAACTATGCACGCTTAGAAAAATATGGGTAAAACTACTTTACGGTTAATTTGTTACTGATTTCACTGTTACTCCGTAAAAGCTGTTAACTGCGGTCAACAGGAATTTCAGTTAGATATTTACCGATAATCCTGTTATATTGACTTGACTTACCGAAATCACTGTTAGATCACCCAACAGCTAATCCTGTTGAATGATTTTATTAGTCAAAAAATAACACCAAAACTTGGATTCAAACCCGCAACCTTCGTCATACCTAGGTAGGTACCTTCCAGCCTTCACCATTGGACTGACGCAAGACATGTAGTAATGGGCCACTAGTTTAGCATACATATACAGTGACATAAAAGCTTTAACAAGTTCACTGTTGACTGCAGATTTAAACAGATATGTTGTTGGGTTTCGTAACAACAGCGCTTTTATACGTGGCTAACCATTTCCCCACTCTCAAATATTTAAAAATTTACTGCTAAACCTCAAGCCTGTTAAAGTTAACATCTAAACCTGTTATCCCCATCGTATATGATTCTTGTTAAAACCTTTTTTAAGCGTGTAGCTTAATAACAAGAAATGAGAAACATTGGAAAATGAAGTCTGACTGAAGACTCAAACAATTTCCGAGCCGTTTAAGAGCAATGCGTATGGGTATACATTTGTCCATAAGCTATTGCTACTATTCTGTACAGTCTATGTTTCCATGTGTGCACTAATGTATATCATGTATCTTATCCAATTTAATTTATTTATAGATGTATTTTTAAGAGGCTTTTGAAGAAAAATATGACATTTTGTATTTTTAAAACTCTTTGGTTTTTTAAAATATTTAGACTAGTACATTTTAATAATGCACTATTAAAACAGACTTTGAATAATTATGCATAAGTGGTAGAAACTTTAAATGAGTGTCGAGCCCAAGTGACACACAATACACCATTCAAACGCTAATGGATATTCGAATCTCGCAAAAACATGACAGATTTCAATTCATTTAAAAAAAATCTTACTCGCTTTGGAAATTCCATTAAATTGTATTGTATGGACCACAAGTCAGAAACGAAAATACCGTCTTTTTGTGTTTCAAAGAGCTACAAAATGATGTTTCACTTGTTTTGAAATGGATCAAGTGTTTTAATATCATCGTAAATTATGTACTTTTGTAGGTATAAACAAAAGTGGTATAGCTGCCCGTGCGATGGTAATGGTGTCATAAGACTCTAGCCGTGTCTTACCTTTAGTTACTTATTAAATAACACAAATTTTAGTTTATAGAAAGATACTAATAGGACAACAACGAGTGACAACTTAATCAACTCACTTGCAATAATAGTTTCAAAACATTTGGGGAAAAATTTATTTTCTGAGTTGGGGTAAAAATATTCGAGCTGTTTTATAAGTAGACGGTACTCAATTGGAGGGTGAACCTTCAGTTCTGGTACACGTATTTGAATGTTTGCAGTTATTCCAAAGTTTGTATCAGTTGTTTTAAATATTTTTGTATGTTACAAGTAAAGTGTCTACAATTAAGGAAAATAAAGTTTTTAAATTTTAGCATTGCCCGGATCTCTAATGCGGAGATCAGAAGCTTGAGTTTGAATAGTACGAGGTAGGTTACTTACTTGCTATTAGGAGACTATTAGGATACAGTAATTCCACTATCTGTATAACTATTAATAAGATTGATAGTCAGTAGCTTAGCCAAAAGATTTTTCCGGGTAAAGCTACTGCTTCAAGTCAACTACCATCTAGTTTTCTTTATAGGCGTCATTAAAAAAAATAGAAACAAAGAAAAGCTGACACATTCATAACGGAACACTTCCGAGCCGTTTAAGAGCAGTGCATATTTTGGGAGCAGATAATGCGAGTGAATGAGTACATGTCATGCCATCATTAATATCTGAGCAACATTAGACTGGTAATTAAACATTAAACTGTTTTAAATAGACTAGTGTACTATTTTAATTCCAATCCTCTCAGATCTATTTTATAATATAGGCCTGTACTATTATAGGAAATACGGTAGGTAGGTGCAGGGAATTAGGAACTTGTTTTCGCGAACGGGGAGGGGGGGGGGGTGGTCAAGTATTAGGGTTTATTTTGACCCGGAGGGAACAGGGCTGCGCTTTAAAATGTGGCGTCTCTGCCCAATTTGAAAAAAAAGACACCCCACGTTAAAGATAGCTATTTACGCATTGTTTAAGTGTAACAAGTGTACGGGTGGGTCCAAAATTTTGGTGAATTTGGATGGCGCCTGGCACCAGTTGTGTCAACCTTCTGTCATTCAGTGTTTTTAAACGATAGTGGAAAAATACCGGGTTATCTAAATGGACTTTGTACTTCGGGATGTTACTTAAATGATGTCAATCAAATTATCACATTTTAATCACATTTTTTATCACCCCACCTCAATGATTTCACTTTGATATTACGTAAGTGGTGCGTCGTAATCGAACGAATACATTTTTCCGGTTTTTATGATCATATTGAAATTTGACAGTGTGTGAAGTTATTTTATATTAGTTTATTGTTGCTTTGCTTACTATTTGTCCAGTTTCTTCAAAACAGTTACATCTATGTACAAATGTGTGCGAATATATTATATGCATTGCTCCTAAACGGCTCAGAAACGTTGACAGTATAATGTCTAATCTTTTGTATTTATATGTTTGTCTTCATCTGTATATGTATTACATGAAGAGGAGAGTATTATTGTTTTTTATGAGTTCAGGGTGCTATAATGTCATGTGTTACTGAACGGAAGAGGTTCGTATAAAAACAAAAATTGAAATGTGTCCTTCACCTAAATGTTTAGCTTTTCTATTCGGCTCAATTTGGTCAGCGGTCATCGAGTCAAAGTGCAAATCACCCTTCAAAATTCATTTTTTTGAAAATGACCCGAAACATACCTGAGCTTCAACATACCCGAATTCCAAGCACGTTCTGCAACCAAACCAGCCCGAAGTTAGTAGGCGCAGTTTGCAAAAAAAAGCCGTAAATAGGCAATATTTGCAACTGGCCTTACCATTTGATTTTACTTTTAGCTTCTAATGTGCTCAGAGATAATTTCGGATTTGTTGCACTTTCCCGATGACCGTCCACAAAAATGGTCTAAATTTCTGCGGCTGTCTGGTCCTGGTCTCTTACAGATTCCCATTTTTGGCTTGTGTACATTGTGTAGTTAATGACCTTTTGAGTTTCTAAAGATTTGTATGAATAATAACGAATACTTAAAAACACATCCCTTCCAGGCTACAGCGTCTTCTGTAAACGTGACCATTTGGTTTGGCATAAGTCATAATAGAAATACTGTGTATAAAAAATCAAACTCTGTGGAACTACTGCAGACAGAGTTCTACAAAAATAAAAAAGTTTTATCGAAATCGACGAATAAAATAGATAGTATAGGGTCTGCAAAGCTCAAAAACACGAAAGTGCTACTAAAGAAAATACTGTGTAAGTGATTGGGACATTTAAAGGGTGGGTGTGACTCGCACTTTTTACAAGCTCCCGGTTTTTTCAACAGATACAACGCACTACTACTGGGGCTGCGGCTGCGGCCCAACACCATATCTGTACGCATTCATGGAGTGAACTGCAGAGATCGAACTCACAACTGCATTCAACTTTCATTGAGTTCATTGATAGTTTGCCGAACTTTGACAGTACTCAAATAATTGCCTGTTACTTCACTGGAACAATAGGCGCAAAAAATATAGAATAATATGAGGGGGGAGGGGGGTGCGAAATAATGGGTACAGTAATTACAAGGGCTCAAGGATTTGGGACCGAGTTAGGTGGGGTCAAGATTAAAGGGACCAAACATGTACTGTCAGTACCCATACGCTAAACTGGTACCGGCTACGGCTGCTATTAATACTACAAACTGGTACCTGGCACTGATACGACAAACTGATACATGGTACTGATACGACAAACTGGTACATGTTACGGGTACGACAAACTTGTACATGTTACCGGTTCAACTGCCTGGTACTTAGGTGGGAAATTTAAATGTCATGGTACAGACCTGGCTGATGGCAGATGGGCATTTACTAACCCCTCACCCTCACCTCATGAGGGATGCCTATGAAGTAGTATACACTCACCCTCACGCTCACCCTCACGCTCACCCTCACGTCATCTAAAATTTGCCTCTCGCACTCACCCTCATGAGAACAAATTTCGAATAGAAGGCACTCACGCTCTCCCTCATGAGGCATCCCTCATCGCGCCTTTATTTGATGTAGTCAAGTATGTCTAGAGCCATATTTTTTTGAAATTTTTTAAAATTGTATTTTTTATTCAACCAAACAGTTCTCCTCGGATTGTAGCAGTGTAATAAAGTATCGGAACGCAGTATTGTTTGAATTTATAAAATTAATATAAATAAACGAGAGTCCCATCTGCTACTTTAAGATGAGGGATGAGTGCAACTTTCATGCACTGACGCTCACCCTCATGAAGGGGATGGGAATTCAGCAACACTCGCCCTCACCAAATGAGTGCACACAATTTAATTCTGCACTCGCACTCAACACTCGCGCTCACGGCAATGAGGGTGAGGGTGAGCGTGAGGGTTGCGCTCATCACTCATGAGGTATGCCCATCTATAGCTGATGGCTGCTGATGAGATCGTACCGACCTGGCTGCTATGACTATAAATTAGAGATCGTACCGACCTGGCTGCTGAGATCGTACCGTAGGTTGTAGTAGTTGTAGTAGTTGGTAGATAGGCAATAACGGCGATTTTTGAATGTAGTAGTTGTACATGTGGCAACATGGGGATGTAGTAGTATGTAGTAGTATGTGGTAGTATGTAATGTAGTAGTAAATTAGTACTACCCGTGGTGGCTCTTCTGAGTGATATTCCTAATAAATTGCAACTTCAAACTTATTTTAGTTAAATTGTTATTTAGCGTTTAATTGTGCTGATACTGTGGGTTGGAGTAAGGCAGTGGTCCGTGTATGTGGCCTCCCTATGTGGCCTCTCTATGTCCCCTCCCAATGTGGCCCCCCTTAAAAATTGTGGTCATACTGTTTGTGGGCCTCTGGAAATATTTTAATTTTGCTCTGTTTTGAATCATAATCATTAGCTAGCAAGATAGAGATTGCTACTGTCAAAGTCAAAATGTAATAACTGAGCCTTGACCTCCTTGTCACTCATCAGTGTAGTGGGCTAAACGTCCTTCGCTGTTCTGTCAGGCACTTTGGCTTTCCGGGTATACAAGAACGTTCTTCAAGCAATTCAAAAAACTCAAGATGGTCATCCATTCAAGTGAGTCTTTCCCTACTTCACAATCAAAACTTTTTCAATGAATTCACTCTGAATTTCGAGAGTGGAATTAAAGTTCCTTGAGCGAGTGCTCAGACAGATATTTATTTAATTGAAGAAAATAACTTGCAATCCAAAAAAATCTTGAAGGACGGCAGAATGTTATATGCATATAAGGAGGTACCTTTATTGAATTAGGGTTGGTTTTGCGTCTGTTTTTTTCAGAGAATATTTGAATTTGGATCTTGCGGTTTCGACTGAAATAGGACAGGAATTGAGCACGGCCGTCATTAATTACTTAAATGCCACGCCTGCCAAACTCCGAAGTTTGTTTCTCGTCGAAGACATAGCAGTGGAATTTGCAAAGTTTGGTGAGAATCTATACCTCCTTACCTAGGTACATTGGAGCTTGGTTTAATGGACTTACACTTGTCATCCTGGGTAAGTTCACATCATAAAACAAATACTTTTAGCGACTAGTAGTAAGATATCTAGACATTCACGCAAAGATCCCTGAAATCACATACAAGTAAGGACCAAATTCTGATTGTGAATTGAAATCGCAGTACACAGTCTCACACTAGTTTAGAAACACGTAGGAATTCGAACCCTTTCGTATTACTATACTGAAGTGATTATGATTTAATTGAAACTATGCTTATTTTAATTCCAGGGTCACAACCGCAGTTCCTTTCTTGGCCCAGAAGAAGAAACCACAGTAAAAATCTCCCAACATTTTTGCTGCGTCTTCGTCTTCGTGTGTCGTCATCATCCTCTTCACGAAAGTCAAATTCAGAAATAAAATTGAAACGAATTTTCAAGAACAACTCCCTTTTTTGAAGCATTTCTCTTCGAATATACGACCGGGATACATACATACATACTACATACATACATACTACTGAAGGGACTGAAAACATTATTTTATTTTATTACGTTTCTTTTACTTTGTCGTTATTCGTAATTCGTATTTTGATTCGTCATTCATAATTTAGTAGTTTTAAATATATATATTATATTTTTTAAATATTATTGTCATAAATTAGTATTAGTGAATAATATTATACATTGTATTACTTGAACTTCATTAAAAATGCTCTTGGTAGACTGTGATACATGTACTATGTACTACACAGAATATTTTCAAAATCAATATTGATGCCTATCCGATATTTTGCCTACCAAAATTTCAACAGAATATTAAACCAGTACAGAATGAAGCTGGTAAACCAAATAGCCGTAGCATACCCCAGCAAAATCACATCCGAAAAAATAGGTCCAGCATCTTTAGTAATAATACTGTAATTAAAGATCCCTGTTCGCAAATTGCCTAAGAAAAAACTACAAGTCCATTAAAGTTAATTACATCTACTTCAAAAACTGAATATATTCAATAAACATTGTTGGTAAAATGCAATTTTATTAGTATAAGAAGGATTATGATCATGCATTAATGAATAAAATTTATTCATTAATGCATGATGTAACAACTAAGGCATAAAAGGTTTCTTTTCGGTTAACTCCAAGGCTTTCTCATTCTCATTCATTGCGACTTCAAGTCTGACTCGAACCATTTTGAGCTGACCCAAGGTCAAGGGTTTTAGAAAATGTACAGTAATATCATAGATGACAACTCCTTAATCCACATTTTTCTTCCCTTTCTTATCTAAATTCTTGATGTTGATCATCATGATGCTCTTGTGGCTCATCCCAATAATTCTGTTACAAGTGCTACTACATACAAGTCCGAGTCCTGGTTCGCAGCATCACTGGAAATTTTTTGACATGACCGCAAAATTTTGCCGTACCAAACTCCAATAAGGGTATGATAAGGATTTTTGGATACGGCGATACGGCTAATCCCGTTAGACCAGTCGCCTAAAGAATTCACATTTAGCTTTATTACAAACTACTTGGCTTTAAAATTGGCATTTATCAATGAGTCGAAAAGTAATTATATGGTTTATTTGAGTCAGTTATAAATCAGAAAAAGTATAAAATTGAAAGTTTTCAAATTCTACAACTTTTACTAGTAATGTAAGGTAAAAAATCACGAGTCGTTCCCACTAAATCGTCTCGTGAATGCACAAATCTTAACGGATTTTTACAAAACGAAGTGAAACATAAACTCTACCAAATCATATAATATTCACAAACAAGGTCATCCGAGGTTACTGGACGCAGCGGCGTGAACCTTGTAAGAACTTTTCGAGATTACAACAGGGTAACCTCTGTGACCTCATAACTTCGGAAATAATCAACCTACGGTCAATATATGCATAAAATGTTGTATGAGCCATTTCAAAATATACAGGAATAAATGTATTTTATTATTTTGTATAATTTTTTGAAAAAGATATTCTGAGTTACCGTTAGCATAACTGCTGTGAGAAATAGCCCAATTTTTGAACAGAATTACAAAAAACTTTTTTTTTGATTTTTTAATTTTTTGCATACAAACTAAACTAATGCTGAGGAGTACGAATCTGTTGTCAGGATTCACATTCGATAAAAGTTGACTAAAATATAGTTAAATCTGCATATTCGTGCGCGTCACTAAGTAGATGACGATGCATTTTTTTTCCCCAAGAGAGTCGTGATTGCTCCCGCCGGTGTACTTCGGGGTACAGTGAAACGTAAAGCTGTAAATAAAAATACGAGCACGAACACGGGAGCAATGAGGACTCTCTTGGGGAAGAAAAATGCATCGTCATCTCTTTAGTGACGCGCACAAATATGCAGATTTAACTATATTTTAGTCAACTTTAATCGTATCTGAATTCTGACAACAGATTCGCACTCCTTAGCATGAGTTTAGTATGTATACAAAAAATTAAAAAATCAAAAAAAAAGTTTTTAGTAATTTTGTTCAAAAATTGGGCTATCTCCCATATAGCAGTTATGTTCAAGGTAACTCAGAATATCTTTTTCAAAACATAATACAAATTAATAAAGTACATTTATTCCTGTATATTTTGCAATGGCCCACAACATTTTATGCATGTACTGACCGTAGATTGATTATTTCCGAAGTTATGAGGTTACAGAGGTCACCCTGCTGTTGTAATCTTGAGAAGCTCTTACAACGCAGATAAAATGGAGTGAGTCTAAATGAAGAAGATATTAACGAGAGTTCCTCCTCGGATGGGGAAGGGGGTGAGGAGGACGGGGTTGGCAGGAGTAACGTCTCTCTTCAAGGTTCATTCTCATTGTTACATTCTCCCAGAAATCGGAGACTTCTGCATTATCAAAGTCCAAAGCCAAAATCAGAAAATCTACTCATTCCTCCTCCCAGTCACTCTCCTTCCTGCGTCCAGAACTCGTAAGTCTTCGAGGGTCAGGAAACGAGCTGCAGTAGTAGTGCTATGACAGTTTTTCAACAAAAGCTGAACCCAATGAAAATGTACAATTAATAGAACAGAATTAAAAGTAGGTAGCATTTAATTACCCAGGCCGAATATTCATTCATACAAATACTTTGTTGAAGATACTTTGTTGAAGCGAATTTTGTCGACTTCATTTAATTTGCCTGAAGTTATATCGGCAGTGAAATTTGGCGTAAGTCCAATCCGCAGCTAAAATAATCTTACATGTGAATTTACTGACATAATTAACTACTCCGCCTGATACTGTTATAACGCATTCATAAAATAAAATCAGTAATAAAAAATCTCAACGAAAATACCAAAAATCATTTTCACAGTCTGTCAATTTCAATCAGACTTTCCATGCATTCTTCTTTCATAGTCTAATAAGGTGCCTCTCTTTAGTTACGATTAATCATTAATACTGCGACTACACTACGAGAGTAGTAAATCATAAATAAGCCACAATTAAGTACCTACATTACATTTAGCATACATAGGTACTTAAACATAAATTGATAAATTAATAGCACCATCCATACATTACTTTCACAAATTTAAATAAATATTTTGATGACTAATCAATACTAATCATGCAACAGGAACAGGGCTCAAGTTTAAATCTACTTTTAAACTTTTTAAACATGTAGATGAACAATTTAATTTATTCTAAATAGTTATTCGTTTTATTATTAATTATCCAAAAATCCAGCCGCCAAAACACTCGTGGTGAGACCTCGTGAAACGAGGAAGGAGGTGCTTGGTTGGAAGATGAAATGGATTTGGGTGAACGTGAAACTGATGTTGGCGACCTGAACGCAAATTTACAGCATGAAGTGAATATGCACTATATGAAGAATACTGCTATTTCTGCTGCCTATCTCATGCTGCCAATTACATTAAACTTTATTCTTTCGTTCCTATTCGTGTCATTTTTTGCGGGAAAGTCAAATTAAACACATGTGGCCATGTGGCGGCATTTCCGTCTTCCAGTATTTCATATCTTTTAACAGCAAAATAAAACAAAAACTCATGTCCATGTCCATAGCCCATGTCATGACATGACACACTGACACAAAGTACTTAAGTAGGTATTTTGGACTGAATGTTTTAGTTGGTTGCGTTTCAACGGACAAAATTTAGACGTTGTGCGTTATTCGATTCGACGACACGTAATTTGAAACTAATTTAATGGACGGAAAAATACAAATTCTCTAAATGTTGAATGTGCAGTGCAGTTGACCCACTGGATGTTGGAATGTGGGTTGTATTTAAGCAAGATTTTGTCTTTTCAGTTTGGCTACAAATCATTCCTTTGTTCATAATGTTCGTTGTTAGATTTTAATACCCAACCCACCCTTAATAGTTAATAGTGTGTATTCATGGTTTTAGTTTCAGTTATTCAGTTCGCTGTGTTTCAGCTTTATTGATTGTTCCTGAATCCTGAATCCGGTTCCGGATTACGCAACTGTCAACTGCAGTGTCTACGCAGTGCCCCTCGAATCCGACATGTGTTAAAGGTTTTACATGGGTTCTTGTTACTCCTGTTCCCGCATTAAGGAAGATAATTATTAGTAGATACATATATACGACGTAGATAAAGATAGTTTAATTCAAGTCTTTTTCATCTTCAAGCTTTTAAACCTTGAACCTTGTTACTTGAATTAAGATCGGTTCTCCTGTAACCTGTTTTGCAGGTAAGGATTTTTTTCTTGAGTATTTTTTAAATGATTATAGCCTGGCTCTGTTTTTTTAAATGAACAATGAAGGGTTAGAACTAGCAAGCATGGTAAAGCTAGTGCGGTGTGAATTGAATGTGTATTTACAATTATAATTTGACGGGGAAGAAAAAATGCATTTTATGATTGATAGCTAGAGATAAGCTATTTGGAAATACTTATTTCATATTTTTAGAATGTCATATTATGTCATTCATCGTTAATGTCTACTACTATGAGATGACATTACATGTGCTACAAATAATGTATCCAAAAAAGGCTAGATTTAGGACCGACCGACCCCATTTTGTCACATTTTTAACATTACGTTAACAGCTATCTTTAACATTGAATGTCATAATTTCCCTAAGGATGAAGGACTGACTGACCCAACTCATGATATTGTGGCGTACCCCTTATAGCTACATTATTGGTTGATCGGTTGATGCCAAATTTTTATTTTCATATGTTGATCCGTTTATTGAGTCAGGCAGGTTGAAAGTAACATGAAGAGGATGCGGATGATCAGATCAGCTGACGCCTTTCATATATTATTATGTAAGTAATTATATGAAAGTTTTCAAAGAATTATGAGCATCGATGACACAAGTATTTTTTTTAAACAACGGCATTTATTTGTGTGTATTCATCAGTGCCCGAGAACGAACATCAATATAAAAGAAGTGCTTTTTTTGTTGCGTATTTTGTGTTTCACAAATTTTGGTTACCGCACATAAAATACAGGGTCCCTATACTTATACAGAGTAAAGTTCTAGCGGAAAGCATTTGTTGTAGACTCGTTCAGAGATTCAAATCCAAGACCTAAGCATAAATATTTAGCTATTGACAGTTTTGTTACAAGTATATTATAGACATTCTGTTGAATCAGAAAAATGTGATTCAACGGATAGTTTAGTTATTGTTTGGGCATAGCTCTGGAAATATCATATTACGAAAGTACTGTCCTTACTGAAGTAATACAGTAATAAGAACAACATGAAAAATCATTGTACGCCAACTGGAAGCTTATGCTTTTACATATTAAGCCATTAAAGGCAGTTTCAGATATACATGCGGGTGTTGTGTGGAGAGATCATTCTTCTCAATAAAATTACGGTGTATTCATTCAAACTTTAAACTAAATATATATAAAATTAATACATTTGAATTAATAACTGTGTGTTAAATTATTTTCTCTTACAATGCTCTGTGTAAGCAAAAAATTAACAATCTTAAAATATACTATTATTGTGTATATCTTTCTTTAACATTTTAACGTCAAACGTGGAAATTATAAATTAAATAATTATTGGATATATTATAAGTAAATCTTAATATCTTCCATCTTACTCTTCGCTCGTCCTACGCGTTTGTCTATTAAGCACAAACCATGTGGTCAACAATCTTACATATAGGCGAAGTAATAATAATGAATATTATTTATGTTTTTTGTTTGTATTTGGATTGTGACATTGTCTGAGAATTCTAACCCTACTTTTTATATAATAATCTTTAAACATTAAATTAAAATCCAATAACTTGTCGGATCCAGTCATTGTACTGAGAAACTTTAACATAAACTCCAGGCACATCATACTGACCACAACCTACTCCCCAACTCACCACACCCGCCAATTGCCAAGTGCCTTTAACATCACAGACGAGTGGTCCACCGCCATCTCCTTTACAAGCATCCTTCCCCTCCTCACCCCCAGCACATACAAATCCGGGGTGGAGAACAAAGTCAGGGCCTAGTCGAGTTCTCTTCAATTTCTGCTCGCAGTCATTATGTCTCAGGACTGTGAGGTCCACTTCTTTGAGGACATTTTGGTATTTTCCAATCTCTCCGAAGGCATCTTTACCCCAACCAGTCACGTAGCATCGCTGTCCAGCGAATTCATAATTCTTTGGTGGAATACACACAGGGCTGATATGAGGACTGGAATCACGAAAAGAAAGTAATTTTATTATAGGTTTTGTAGTAATTCTCAACATAAAGGATATATTACATACCCTAATAACTTTTTGGAGCATAAAATATTATAAAAAATAGTTTTTTAGTGTTAGCCCTCACTTTTGACGGAAGTCCACAAATCCTTCTAATTTAACAATGGCTAGGTCATTGAAAAGATTTCCAGCATAGAATTCAGGATGAAGGGCAATGGCGGACACGTCTCTCTCTACATGTGGGTAGAATTCCGTCTCGTGATTCACATCCCACTCTCCGAGCCGAACTCTCAAGTCATTGGGCTTGTGTCCCTTGATACAGTGAGCGGCTGTTAAGACGTGGCGAGAGTCAATCAGAGAACCTCCACAGACGTAAACGTTGTCATAGCCGTCCTTCTTCAAAATAGCCACTTGCCATGGGTACTCACCTGAAACCATGAAATTAATTTAATTTATGCATTAAGGATAAGGTATACATTGGAAAATATTCAAAAAAGAAATCAGGTACTATGAATTTAAAAATGACACTTACCGTAGTCAGTATCCCCATCAACATATCCTGGGTTAGTAACTCTCCCTGTAATTCCACGAGCATTCCTTACGCCGCACTGCCCAGAACCCGGGGCAAAGGCTGAGTTAATATTATTGGCACTAAAGCTTGGATTGATGTTGTTGTTGTTGTTGTTATTATTATTATTGTTGTATTGTTGTCCACCCGGGTATTGCTGACTGTTTTGTCCAGTAATGATTCCAGGGTTGTTATTAGATTGTTGTCCAAATCCTCCATTTCCATTATTGGATGGATTGTACTGTCCGAGATTACCATTATTATGGTTCTGGTTCTGGTTCTGGCTGATGGACTGGTAATTATTTTGTTGATTATTTTGTGGCTTATTGTAATTATTTTGAATTGGGTTCCGACAGCATACATATCCTCCTCCGCATTGTCCTCCCAAATTCAATTGTCGCTATATATTATAGGAAATTAAAAAAGAATTTAGAGTGATGTTACGTATATGAATGATGTTACAAATATGAAAACATATTTGTGAAACTATAGTTCGTATTATTTGCAGTCATAAACGCTCCAAATATTTTTGTATAGACACTTTATCTAATTATGTATAAGTACTGTCAGATTTCAATTTTGAAAGCAAATTTCATATATAGCATGCATTGAACTTTATATTTTTGTATGTATATAAATATAGTATATCGTCCGTCCTCATTTTTTTATTGGTTGAGTGCAGTTTCTGTCAAGGATTCCATCTGAGCGTGTGTGTGATGATTACACAAATTATTGTTCGAAAAAAAAACCTTAGTCAAAATAATTCAATATAAAAAAATATAGAGAATTATTATTTTAAAAAGTCCTTGTTGCAAGTTGGTTGTGTAGTTCTGTACAAAGGCAAGTGCCAGTTTAAAAAAAATTAGTCCAGTGTCTGTAAGTCATGGAGGATGTCCGTCGTCGAGTTTTGTTCGGTTTCTGTTGTCCTTGGTAATGAGCTACGAATTTACGTGGCCGTGACCGCGTATAAGTAGTTCACACATAAACTTGAGTGTCCGCGTCATATAAACCTTTTTTAATAACTCAGAGCACAAGAAAACAATGGAATAATTATTAAAAACCCAGTCAATTTTTAAATTCATTTCCAAACTTTGTTTGTCAACTTTTATGTACAAAAAGATATAGGTAGGTACCTACAATTGAAATATTGTACGCATATGAGAACTGTTAGAAGATTTTAATGGTGAGTTAATCATTGCTTTTAAAGAGATCTTTCTTTAGTCTAGAAACCAAAACAACTTTTTAAATATATTTTTTGCTAATTTATGTTATTATTAATCATACGGTAATCCAGTGGTGATCAAACCCAAATCCAAAATCCATCCAACGGTCTACAGAACCCAATCAATACAAGAGCTATACAGAATGTACGAGACTATATTATTATAGAAAATGAGTTGTATTAACAAAGACAAATTAAAATGAACCAATATACCACACCACCTCAATCGCACCACCACACAAAACCAAACCAAACCAAACCACCAATATAATCAGTATATAACCAACGAGCCCATACAACATATAGATATCGAGAAAACTATTATTCCTATGGAGAGAATCTGTAATTGGGGGCTCTGTCCCGAAGTTTTATTATATAGGGATTATATTAATATGTTTTAAAAAAAATATATAAGAAACAAAAGTGGGACAAAGGAAAACTGTTCACTTTTTGTCCTGATTAAAAATCCCTTCTAAATCTAAAAGATTTACATAGTATTTTTTAGTTTTTAGTTTTTGTTACATTTTTATAATAAACTCTAATTGATAAGTAATTATTACAAGGAAAAATACCTATACTTGGAAATTATTGCAAATTACAAAATGTCTCAAATATTATATAACTATATAAATATATAGAGAATGAGAATGTACATTCAGGACTATATGACTCGAATATATAAGTAATCATGTATGTACATAATAATACAACTATCATGAATAATAAATAAATAAATATCTTCTGTATATATTGATTATTAAAATGTTATCTATCAAAATCAAAAATGTGTTTGAATGTTTGTGAATGTGTGGAAAATTTGGTGATCTCTTACCTGAGGACCATTATATTTATTAGTTTTGTAACGAATTATTCGACCCTCAGTTTGTTGGTATTGGTATTGGTTGGTGTTGGTGGCTGTGGAGAAGAGGTCTGAGGAATGTTGTTGAGATTGATACGGAAATCGAGTGTAACTGTCTCGTTTCACTCTTGTATTCCCATTATTGGATCTCGACTCAGCAAATACAATTTGACTTTTGGGAGAACGAGCGGAATTGAGTTGACCCCCACTACCCGTACTACTCTGCTGAGTATTCGATGATGGACTACCCTCTTTGGGGAAAAAGTTGGAGGAGGAAGAGGAGGAACTGGAAGGAGCATCATTGGCATAGACAGGTAGACGTGTTTGAACATTGGCCGTAGGGAAATACATCTGTTTAGATTTATCCTCATTATTATTATTATTACTGTTACTATTACTATCATGACTGGGCTCCTCAAAATTTAAATCCAATCCCCGATACCGATCTAACTGACCACCATTATTGTTATGGTTACTACTAGGACTGCCCGACACCGTCAAAGAGTTCCCCGGGTACTGGTTAGGACTGTTATAAACATGATTATTGGAATTTGGGTATTGACTAGAGAAATTTCGTTGTTGCTGTAGCTGCTGTTGTTGTTGTGGGTTGTGATGGCGGTGGGACGACTCGGAGGGGAAGAGCGTTCGCCCTTTAGTTCCTCGAAGTGAGGATCGGAGATAAGGGGACTCATCCCCAGTGGCTCCCTCTAAATCTGCAATAGTTGTGTCTGCTGGTAAACCTTCCTCTGCAAGCAATTCCTGGAGTAATTTAGCTTGTTGAGGTGATAGACCAGAGTCAGCATTATTAGGCTGTTGCGGAGATTGTTGATAATTGTACTCATTAGACTGACTTGTGTCATAGTTAATCCCCTTCTCGGCCGTCGTCCCTCCACCATTGTAATCCCCATAATTCTCTACCGACTGAGTCTCGACATGGGATCCTAACCCAAGATGCTTGTAGTCTGTCTCAGCTGAGGCTCCCAAACCCCGGTATGAGAACGCGCCATGCCCCTGTCCCAGTCCATTATGTCCGTAACCGTGCCCGTACCCTGCCGCCTGTCCTGTTCCATAGTAATCATGAGTACTGGGGTACGCGGAGCCGTAGGAGGAGGCCCACCCGTAGGCAGGCTGGACTTGGGGTTGTTGGTAGTACAGGGCTTGTTGGGTCTCGTAGTGCGGGTGTTGTTTGTGATGATGTTCGTGGTGATGATGGTGGTAGGCCTGCTGAGGCTGATGGGGGTAGTAGTAAGGCTGATGCTGGTAATTATTATAAGCATGCCCGTAACCTTGCCCATAACCATGACCGTAGCCGCCCCACCCTTGTCCATAACCCTGTCCATAACCCTGTCCATAACCCTGTCCATAACCATGTCCATAACCTTTGTCACCATGGAAAAGACTATGTAAGTGCCCCTTATGGTGATGGCCATGAAAAAGTCCCTTAATCCCCTTTAAAATCCCTAGATTGGGCGTCACATGTAAGTTAACTAGCGGTTTAAGAATCTTTGCCTTGTCCTTGTCTTTGGTAACTTGGAAGGAAAGGAGAGGATTGACGGAGACCGGACCAAGAGGAATACCACCCCCACCATAAGGATTAGTTATGGCTCCAGTATCGACAGGATTTAGAGGGTAGCCGCCACCCGCATTTGGATAACCTCCAGGGAGGCCAAATGAAACGCCAAACGTGGGCTCAAAGCCAAGCAATTTACCGAGAACTCGCTGGATTTTCATGGGCAGAGTGCGGAGGAGAGAGAATATAAACACAAAACATATAAATAGATTAGAGATAAGTCTCAATTTTCAACTTCACTAAATGAAACATTTGAGTTGAAGAACAAATTTTCTTTAAAAAAAGATGAGGCGTTGTCGTAAAAAAATATTGTTTTCACATGTATAATTGTTTGGAGAGAGGTAGGTAGGTATATAGGTGAGTGGTAGGTACGTTGTCAGAGTATAAGGGGTCTGTAATTATAGGTAGGTAAGGTTATCTCACGGAGGGAAATTTAATTCAATTATTTTCAGTTTGATTTTGTAAATTAATTAATTTAAACATTTACATTAAAAGATATCTTTGAAAAATCAAAAAAAAACAAAATTAAATACAATACTGTAGTTAAAGTATCCAGAGTTTAAAAAATGTGAGAAAAATGAAAACGATATATTCATTTTGGAGGGTTAAAAATGATAAAAATATGTGGGAAGAGAGGAGTTGGAATTTGCATGTTGTTGAAGGCGATTTGTACTTACAAGTCGGTGGTTTTCTACTTTGACTAATTGAGTGGGGTCGTCACCAAAGTCGTAACCCGCAAATTTCGTAAAGTTTCTTAAAGCTGGAGAGTCGCGTAAAAGGGAGCCAATAAGTCTAGCTTCCCCTAAAGGTTTCTCAGTCTGGCCATTTAGAGCGCCATTTGTAAGTTTGTATTTTCAAGTGAGAGTTTTGTTTTCGATTTCATTAAAAGTTTGTTTTTGTGTTGTTGTTTGTCATTATTGGAAGTAGTAGTGAGCAAATGATTTTTTTTGTTAAAGTTTTTTTCACAAATGAATTCAATCAAGAGGAGAGAGAAATGTAGAGAGTGACACAAACACACAGGCACACACACGTTTTGGACGAATACCAAGCAAAACCAACATCCAGAGAGATAGATGATAGACGAAGATAGAAACAGAACATGAAGTCAGTCAACTTGTAAATCATTATCCAATATCATAGTTTTGTACGTTTTTGTTAGTGAATTTTAAAATTTTGTTTTTTTATCATTGAATATTGAATTTAAAAAATGGTCATTTGATTGTCGTTAATAATCTTCCTTAAAATTATAATTAGTGAATACAATTATGTCTGTAATCGTTCCTCTAACTTATATGTGTTAGATATTAAATCATTGAAATTATACAATCTATACAGTTATGATATACGTAATTATAACTCTATACCCTTCCTTATATCACATCATTTTGGAATTTGGAAAAAGCCGGTGTTGCTTGTTAGTCAAAAAAGCGTGTAAGTATATGGCTTAAGAAAAGTACTAATCATTTTGAACTTATATGTTTTCTTAATTTCAGTTATTAGCAATTTGTTTTTTTTATGTTAGTTGCTCATTTAGATTTCGATGTGCCTAATTTTGGAGTTTTAGTTATAAAGCAGTTTGGACCGATACATTACTAAAATTGAATTTCCTATTCCTATTTTTGCCCCTGAGTTATTCGTGGTATTAGTCAAAATTTTAATAGCTTGTTTTTACATGTACTAAGGTTTGTTTAACACAGTTAATTTCTAATTCCTGACTTGGATTCCACCTATCTCATACAGTAAACCTTAACCAGAGTCAAAACCAACAAAGACCCCCAATAATAAAGCATTATCAACACTAATGTGTCTTACCGGTTCCGAAGCTCCGTCTCCTTTCCCTTGCTCAGCCTCTCGTTTTCGTCGAGTGACAGTCTTTTTAGCATCCTCTGTGGATTCCGCTGTTTTGGGGGAGTCTTCCTTTTCGGCTCCGGTTTGAGCTTCCTCAGCTTCAATGGGGAAGCTCCGTACACTTCGTGACACGTTGTCCTCGGAAGGAGCAGCGGATGAGTTGGACTCAATACCAGACTTTTGATTTCTGGGGTCAATTCCGTAGCCAACTTGACCGTAGTTGGGTTGTCCCGTTCCAGCAATGATTTCTCGCCCGCTCGTTCCTTGGCCGACAATGTCAAAGGAAGCACATTGGTTGATGGGGACACAGGCACACTCCTCCACTCGGTTGTTGTCCCCTTGGAAGTTACTGTTGTAGTTATTGTTCGCATGATTTGGGGTTCCAATGATTGCAGGGTTCAAAGTTTGAGCTTGAGGATAATTCCCAAGATTTGTTCCGTCTGGTTTAGCAATGGACACGGAGGGCTTGGTGTAGTCACCGTAACCACCTGCACCTGCACCGATTGATCCGTACACTCCCGTTCCATAGGCTACAAAAGTAATGTTGTATGTCAGTAGTCAGCACTTACTCAACTTACTGTATGGAGTTACGGCTACGGTTATGTTGTGAGTCATAATCGGAATGTAAAAATAATTTAAAAGTTGCAAAAAATGCTATTTTTTTTACCTGGTCCGACACCAGCTGAAGGTGTGTGATGAACATGGTGATGAACGTGCTCAATAACTTTTCCAGAATTTCCAATAGGAACTCCACCGCCACCGCCGATAATGCCACCGTAAGGTCTATTTACTGGAACTCCATACTCCTGTCTGGGATTATAGATAGGACCCAGGGGTAATGGCTTGGGTTGGGGGTTGTAGATTGGGCGGGGTAGGCCTGGAGGGGGGAATCCTTGTTGTTTCCCATAACCGATAGGTGGGAGTGGTGGGGGTGGAGGACCTTGTCCGTAGCCTCCGTGTCCGTAGCCTCCTTGTCCGTAGCCTCCGTGTCCTCCTCCAAGACCACCCAAAGGTTTTCCTCCGATCGGAATGGCAGCGATTGGGTGTCCCACAGGCTTGAGTGCTACGGGTTGAACTAAAGTCACATCGCGAGCAGGGATTCCTGGTCCCCAACCGTGTCCGACAGGTCCGCCGAAACCTCCTGGACCATGTCCTCCATAGCCTGGGGGAGGACCGTATGCGCCTCCAATCAAATCGTGCTTATTCTTGATCCCAATATTTCCATGCTCACACTGTCAACATAAATCAAAATAGAGTCAAGTATATGTATATTCTAAACGGATATGCTATAATTACTTTATTCATCTGTAGTCGATAATAATATGTAATATGGCCAACCTCCATAAGTCCAAGAGTGCAGAGTTTGTTACGAATGTAGCCTCTCGCTTCCGCCTCATTCCCGGTTGCCAACTGCTCCTTAATAACGGAGTCGGAGGTGAGTCGACTGATCTCTTCCCCCTCGGATCCCAGCTGTAAATTCCGTCCATTTCTAGTGGCATCCAGAATAGCCTCAATGGCCTCGTTCGCATCCTCCTCATCCTCATTATTCGTTGGAGCGCCGTAGGTATTTGCTGAAGGAGCAGCATCTTCCACCTTCAAGTTTGACTGTGAGTTGGAATTGGAATCATCGGGGAAAGTGACTGTGGATTTTAATTTAGTTCCTTGTGGGAAGAATTCACTTCCTTCAGCTTTGTAAGTGTCCTCATCTCCAGTCGTGGTCTCCACAAAGCTGGATGTGGAGTTGGGAGCGCCGAGGGCTGGGAGAGTCGCTGCGGCAAAACATAGTAGAGTTGCCGAAAGTAAAAGTGCGTAGTTCATCCTCGTCGTCGTCAGTCTTCTCTCATGTATATGACTGACTTTCAATCTACAAAAATAGAAAAGGACAAGAAGAAATATAGACAAATGAAGGAGATAAGATTTTAATATTATTATGTATAATAATCATAACGGAAGGCTGTAATAGCTTTATCTTTCACATCACGTCACATAATGATGACCATAATATTATGATCGTGCTAAGTTTCTAATATTTCCCAGAAATTCAACTGTGAACCGTGCATATAGAGATACTTCATTAATAATATATTATTACAGCTTGGGAATGACATAAATGGATGTTTGAGATGGGGAATATAGAGAGACGTAGAAAAGTCGTGAATTATCATCATCGCATTAGTATACAGTATACCTTTTACACATATAGCCCTATAGCTTAGTTCATACAGAAGTATTGTTTAGTTAGTGGACTGTCCACAAACCAAGGGAGAATGAGGAATGGAGTGCATCGAGTAGAAAGTGTGAGTTTAACTAATTTATGCGACACAGGTAACTGAATTTATGTGCGTTATTATTATGGGGGCATTTTAAGTAAGTAGGTAGGTACATGAGTGTTACCAGACAACTGCACTGTACTCACTGTCGTCATTAGTCGTTAACTATTACAGAGTATCTCCTCAGAGATCGTCGTCGTTCCTGTATGTTATGTCTAGATATCATTTGCATTTTTTGCAGCATCCAAGCTTTTATTCTTTGTCTTTGTCTTTGGCGTTGTTGACTCTTGGGAAATGTATGTGCATATCTATCTGTATTATCTTCTCTCACATCAAACACATTTCCATTTTTAATATGTAGATAGTGTACAGTAAGGGAGTAGTGTGTCTAACCACTTAATATAATCTGCGTCTGTACATATATTTTCTTTATTTTTTTAAAAATCGTTGTCACTATGATTGTGTGTATATGTAATGCTAACCTACTGACTGTGAGACAAAAGTAATATTTTTAAAATTTAAATATTTGAATATTTTTAAGGAATTATGTAGGTATTATTACATATGAAGGGATGGAGGGAGGGTGACCAATGTGGTTGTCATGCTTTGATGCACAGAACTCACACTCTCGTCACAAATTGTACTTCTTGACTCCTCTACTCCTCCTAAATAGTACTGTTTATACAGACTGCAGCTGTTATTAATAACTGCTAATAATTATTGTGTGCTAGTAAATTTCGATCACTCATCATCCTCCTATTTGTATATCAAAGGTGATGGGTATATGGGGAAGGGGAAGTTTGAGAAAAGTGCACAACTTTGTAATAATTGTCTCGTAAAAACGACAAGGTTTAATTATACACGTCCAACATGCGCTTCAATGATACAGATAAAACTAATATTTGAGACTAGCCATTTTCTTATGATACATAATATCATATCCTGTTAGCTTATTCTGAGTCCTAGAGTTTGTATCCTATTTATTTACTTTTACATACAGTAATGTTTTTTTGGGAGGGATCCATTTTTTTAAGTACTTGACGTTTCTTTCTTGAATATGACATCCTTTTATTTCGCATTTGGAAACTACCTGTAACTATATAGGGATAGGTGTGCAAGTGGTTATCTCATTAAGAATTTTAGTTCATCTGGAGTCTTGATTGACAGGGTTTGGCGTCGGCGATACAATTCAGAGATTAAAGCGGAAAGAAAATTTTATCTAAAAAAATAGAGATTTTTCCAACCGTCCTACCTACCTACACTAGTTCATACAGGTTACAGAACAGCAACAGTGTATGTATGTATAAGTATAAGGTTTTAAAACATAAATCTATCACATTCCGAATGGTTTCCTTTAAAAAGAGGTACTATTTTCTTAAATGAATGCTAATCAAACTCTCATAAAGCTTGGGTTCTGTTATTTCCTTCCTTACTCTGATTTTTGGTTCCCACAGCCTTAACATTGTATGCACTGTAGGTACGTATTTAGTGTGAATTGTAAAAGCTGTCGATGTAGAATAAAGGAAGCAAAGCTAATTTCGATTTTACCGTTGACTATATCCGCCCTGCCTCTACTTGTTTTTCTATAGGTATATTGTTTTAATTCTTGTAGTTGTCACTCAAGTCAGGTTCTTCTTATCTTAGATGTTAAGCCAAAACTACAGAGAAAAATGTCTGTCAGTGTTACGAGAGTGATAAGGATGGCAAAGTTATGAAGTTATATGATATTACAACTACAACGGTGCTGTTGTTTCTAATTAGAGATACATATTTACATGTAGTAGTTGAGGATGCACCTGAATTCTGATGCAATGCTGTGTACAGCTGTAAACGTTGTAGTAGTAGTTATAGTAGTAAAGTCAGCAGCATTCTGTTGAGCTGTTTAGAAAATTGAATTGATTTAAAATAAATTGTGTGAAGGGTTGATGGGATGAGAAGATTAGACTTGGACTGTGGCTATATAAATCATTTTACATACTTACCACTAATTGCAAATCCAATAATAATTGTATGATACTGTGTCTGTATTGTCTGGCGATGAGTGTGTGTGTGATGGTGATGAGTACTGTGAATGATTTCCCTTTTTATTTTTTTCCCAATATAAACTTAATGTGAATTCATAGCTTTCATTTTCACGATGTTCTTTTCACCCCTATAATGTTATGTTCTGTAGGTCTGTACCCACACACAACTCTGCCAGCGCCAGCAGTATCAGAGCATCTTGCTTGACAGCTCAAGTATGAATATACCTGTGATGTGGATTCTTTCCTTATTCAACCATGTATAGAGACAGAGATACTCATGTAGGATTTTTTTTTGCTACGTTACTATATAATAATATATAGCCATAACAAAAGGAAGAACGATGAAGACCACGTCAAGTTCGTTTAATGTTCAAACTTGATACTCGATATATAGCATATAATATATCTCGCTCCGTATTTGAACTCACCTTTGTCCTTTTCATTGTTGACTCACATCTATACACTCTACTACTGTACGGTCAGATAGAGAGACAATAAAAATTGAGTAGAGAGTGAGAATTCATAATAACAACAACAATAACAATGGTGTATACCTATAACCTATACTGTCTGCCCACTACCTATGTAGATTGTGTAGATACATGTCCTGCCTCTCCGTAGACTTGTGCATCTTTCTTTTGTGGATGTATTTTAATATTATTGCTACTAAAAAAATGTTACTTAAAAGTTTTTTTTCTGCCAAGGGAGTTTCCTATATATTTCCATAATATGTTGTCTTTGACTTGACTAAGTTAAGTTTTCATTCATTGAAAGTCCTACCATAACGTAAAAGTAATTGACCTGAAGAACGCCTTCACTGTCAGACATGAATGCATTGGTCTAAGTTATAAGAAACAAGAGTATTGAAGGGATTATTAATTTGAGGGAAAAACCTATATACTGTACATATTATACTTGTAGAGTAGAGTATAATCATGATCGTGTTTTGCAATAATCGCAGTTGTAACATATTGCAAATTCGAGTGAAACTTGATTTCAAGAACATTGTTTATCGTGACACGCTTATATGGGCTGTAATGAGATGCTCTAGACAAGCAAATTAATGATTAATTATTCTTTATCGTGCTCAGTTTCAACTAAGTTGACAGCATTATTGTTGTTAAAATTACCATTATTACTATTTTTCTTATGCACTGCGAAAAAGAAATACAAGGAGCAAGCAAGTTCAGTTCAGATTCTCACGCACTTGTAAACTTGTGTATAAGCATGTAAAAACAAATACTAGAAGGCAACTGACTTGAAATTGAATTATAACGTAGTAGCACCTAGTAAAAGGCACCTGTGTTGGTGGGTGGTACATATATAATGGTTGCATTATTGGATTGGGGATAAAAAAATAAATAAATATCAGTAGTAATTTCGAACGTATTTCTGTATAAAAATAAATATATATGAAACAGGTTGTTGTACGGCGCTCCTAGGTATGAAATCCTACTTGTGTATCATTCCGTGTGGCAGAGCCCTATGTGACACAGACGGACACATTTCTATAGTCATTTGTAAACAGAAAGAGTGAGCGTGGGTGTTCCCGATAAAGAAAATAATGAAGGGGTTTCAATTCTGAGAGTAATAGAGACAAATTCGAAAAGACTTTCCCTTTCAATGGCATCCGTCCAGCCTGCACGGTTTCTATGTAAGGCATCTTCTAACTTATAAGACAAATTAATTATAATTTCTGACAGACCATAATATCAAACTACCTCACGTAGGTACATACTACATACATAACTATTCAGTATTATATTGCAATCTAATTATATTTTTAAAAACATTAATTCTTCATTTTTGGGTATTTGGGTCGATTTTCTCTAAAAATAAAATAAAACTATAAATTATGTTACATATAGTAATATGCTCATAATAATATTAATGTTAAAACAGAAGCAAAAAGAAATTTGAAACTTTTGAACGTGATTTCATCTTTTGTTTGTCAACAATTTTTTTGCATGCACCGGCTCCGTCATTGTTGTGTCTCTGGGCCACTATAATAAATTGTCTTTATTCCTTAAAAGGTAAAAGTCAAGGGCGGTCTTTGCCTGTGTCTTGTTGCGTTTCACTAGCACGATTTGAGAACTGTACGTGTATAGTTATAAATATATATCATCATGTCGGAACCACTGAAGCAAAGTAAAGCGCATTGCACACTTTATATTGAAAATTTAAAAAGGTACAGAGCTTGTGGTGGTCGTAAATGTGTAGGTACTTACTTTCCTTTGTGATCTCACCGCAAATTGCCTACTGTATGCATATGTACTTTATATAGTGCCTAAAATTCTTAAATTATTTTGATATGATGATGGCTCCTTAATGCAGTACTAACATACACACACACACGAATCATTTGTGGTCTGTAGTTTTCTTTTACAGAAGAAAGAGAATGTCAATGGCAAATATACATACTAATATAATACATTTTGTGGATGGAGATCAGAATTGCTATACTATGTAATTTACCTATGGCAGTGTCAAAGCTAAAGGCGTTTTTATTAAGCTTCAAAACCACGTGTTAAACCCTATCTTTATCGTGGTCGTTGAGTTTGTATTTCGTTCAAGACGAATGACTTTGCGTATTAGCATCATCATTATCATCATTAAAGGTATATTTGTGCGCTAAGCGAAATTTAAAATTTTTTCCTGATTAAACTATATAGTACAGAGAGATTCAGAGAATACAAATTTTTATTTCAAGGTGCACTTTGCTAAATTTCCTAATTCTCAGTCAGACTCATCTCTCGTCACTATTCCTTTTCGGTTGCTGATATCTGTCTGTCCTGAGTACAGTGCCCCCCGCTATTCTTTATATAGCTACCTACCTATGTAAATGCCTACTAGCTTTTATTTAGATAATTATATTTCGTGGGGAGATGATTATAGCTTCTTTAATGGCTACACATGAATAGAATTCCCATTTAAAGATTCGGAAAGTGGAATTAAATATATAAGGAAACATAGAATTGGCATGTAAAAGACGGGAGGATGTATATAGGACGTTTTTGACATTTCTTGGAGTCCGGTGATAACAACGAAAGGGTTTTAAAATGAAAAGAAAAAAAGAGAATATTTTGTGACAAAATGTGTGTCAAGTGTGTACATACATATCTATATCTATATATATATATATATTGCTGATTATTTTGCGGTGATTAAACTTTAATTGTAATTTGTCAAAATTAAATGCACTACTTATCTTAAACCTTGCCTCAACCACCGTTTAGAAGGTTTTGAAGAGTTTTGAAGAATCATTATAAGAAATTCTATAAAGAGTTGTATATGTGTCTATACAGGACAACGGTTGCACTGATAGCTGTCATTAAGTATATCATAACTGTATATACTTTTACATTATTTCTTTCAAGAAGGGATGTCACTTGGCTGTCCCATGCAACGCTAGTTTTGGTTCTGCCTCCTTCCTATATATGATGATCCTGCCAACCTATTCTTCTGCAGCTGTCATTTCTTTTTAGTAATTAGTAATTAAAGGATGCGGAGAAAATTTGTCCTTTAATCCTTTAAAAATGATCTCTTTCAACTTGATATAGAATTTTATTTTTGTTTGTATTGTCCTTTGAAGTTTTTAAGATGGTCGGACGTTGGACATACATGCACGAAAATTTATGATCGTCATGATGATGGGACTGTCATGAATGTCACCATCACGACTTCACATTATAAAGGGCTGTGGGGTGTACTGATGTTAGAGTAAAGTGCTTCTCGAATTCGAAATTTCAAACGTTCAAAATAATATCTACTATTACTGTATGTATAAACACTGCTATTTATATTAAATTATTTTTAACAAATTTGAATTTTGTGCGGAACTGTACGTTTTCAAACAAATTGGGGTTTGTGTTTAGTTAACAGTTTGTTGTGTTTGAAATAATTGAGACTTTTCTACTTGTACGATTTTCAATGTTTGTTTGAAACTTGGAATAGAAAAAATAAGTTTCGAGAAGTTGTTTGTACTTATAATTACTGATATAGCTTGGAAGAGAATTTTCAAAATGTGAAATACAATTTTTTGAAATTAATGCTCACCCGAATGAAATATTATTGTAGACTCCAAGGCACTTTGAAGTAAAATTCCCGGTTAAATTTGTCAACACTATTATATAATTATTATTCGTAAAAAAAATGTAACACAGGTTGTATTTCTATTTTACTTATGAATATAATATACTTTCTCACAATTGTAAATTAAAAATGTTTGTTGACGTTGACTGTTGGATGGGACGACTAACTTTTGAATCCTTCTTGTAAGGATTCTGAATTCTAACTGTGACTTGTGAGATGAGGCTCCGTTTTTATATAAGAGTGAAATTTTTTGGTCATGAAAGTGTTCGTATTATTGACCAGACCCAAGTGATGAGGGAATCCACAAGGTAAGTAAGTGAGAGAGAAAAAAAGCGAACCACCAACAACCCATATGTCTGTCTATACCTTGTCTATAACTCTGTGTACACCTTCGCGCCGTGGTTTTTGGAGATATGTATATGGAAGCTTGAGTGCGACGCGACGTAAACATACTCCACATACAGTTACTTGCTCATAGTTGTTGTTATTGTACAAAGCATTGTTATCTTATTATGATGCAGGATGCGACGATATATTGCTTCTCTGGGAAACCCTTTTCTGTTAATTCTGTTCTCATTGAATCTTCATGCATGAGGCCTTTATTAGTTTTATTTTATTAGTTATTCTGTTTTAATCTACAACTGCCTTATTCACTAATTTCGTCCATTGTCCACCTACATTTCACAGGTATTCAATTTGGTATTACCTATATGTACTTACTTTATTATTATATTTCCTTTTTCCTTACTCTCTATATGTGAGTGACTTGGGTCTTGGTCAGCCTCACTTCTTTCGTTTGGATATTTGGATTCCAGAGAAATTTCTATAAGACATTTTTTCGCATATATTACGTAGGGGCACAATTGCCATAAGTCGTGCAGCAGTGTCGAGTATTTGTACCAATATGTTTTGACGTATTTATGTACTGAATAATTATTTTGTCAATTATTACAGTTGCTATTTGTCATTGTTTTTAACGGCATGCATTACATTTAGATTCAGTGGGCTATCATTCCCCAAGATTCGTACTTGATACATATACGGATTGATTAGTATTATATTTGATGTGTGAATCATCAGTTCAGTTAAGACGTGTCAGTCATCCCGGATTTAGTTATCAAATGAAAATAATGTTCTGTAATGCAAGTTGAGGTTGCTTGGATGATCATGGTCAGGGTACGCTTCATAGCCTGCATTACAGATATCGCAAAAGCAATAGACTTACAATTCCAACAAAGCTCGTCGAACTGTGACATGAAAGGGAGAAAATCATATAAAATCGTGGACATCTCAATAATATCAATGTTAAGTAGTTGGAATTTAAAGACAGGTTTAAAAAATCCCATCAGTCTTTTTACTGTATGATAAAAAATTGAGCAAAATTAAAAGTTTATGTGATTTATTAATCTAGTAAGAAAGCATCAGTCAGTTATGAGACATTTAATTGTTTTCTGTTACTCAAAAGGCTCACTATATTTTCTGTATAATTTAAATATGTATTGATTTCTATATTTTATTTATTTAGATTTACCCAACCCTGCGATGACGCAACTTTTGTAATGCCCGATAATAAAATGCATGCATAATCATTACGTTTGACTGCATAGCATCCAATAAAAGAAGCAGGCTTAATTGGTGTTATTGTTGTACTATGTAGTGTGCCATAATGTGAAGCAGGTGTCGTACGGATATTCCTTTAACTTTCTAACTTTGATTTTTGGAAATGAAAGAGATGACTCATTCGCAAACATATTATTCTGTTCGTAATACATAGTTGATAGTGCAAATATTGTATGTAGTATATGTATGTAGCTGCAAAAATGCACAAGGAAAGCAAAAGTTAAATTCAAATCCAAGCAAATAGTAAAGTGAGTACAGAACAACAGTGATTCTTAATTAAAGATAATTATACATATATAAATGTATTAGGTATGTAGATATATGTCTATGAGAAAGATAAAACTTTAGCGGCAAAATGTATCTACAATGTTTAAAATACTACTTTGACTCTCTGTCTTACAATATATTTGAACATTTACATACAGTAAGAAAAGGTTCCCTTTTCCCTTGTTTACGCGTAACACTCAGCAGACTGTAAAGCCTGTGTAGTGTGTGTGAGTTTGAGTTAAGTCATCATTTTATCATTAATGACGACTGACGTGGGTCCGTGCGAACACTTTCTCCCGGATCTTTCATCTTTCCTATATTTATTATTAATTATTTTTTAAATAGTTACAACAATTCACAACTAGAACGAAAATTCGCTTTTTTGTGTGTGTTCACGTTGTTTTAGCAGTGCAGTAGTGGAACAAGTCAGAGAGCAACTAAGTTTACGCAAGATACTTAATTTAAGTACAGCGGCATAAAGTAGTGAGTTAGTGATGTAATATAATTAATAGTGTTATGAATATATATGAGCCCTGCACTGTGCACAATATGAGAGTACTTCAGGTTGAATTATGTTCGTTGAAGACTGAATGAGATAATGAAGTTCAGATTAGTTCATTATCCATATTATATCTTACTTATGTTGTGCATGGCTCAAGATGCTCAAGTCAAAACGCTCGAGGAGCTATACTAAATACTACATAAGTGTGTATATGTACTCTTTACACAGGATAGACAGATGAGATGTTGTGGAGAGATAAGGTCAGCGTGAAAAACAAAACAAACTTCAAAGACGTGAATTGTGCGGATTGGGTCAATATACTCTAAGAATTTAAAGATTGTATTTACTATTATTATTATTATGAATTTTGTGTACAAGCGGAAAGCACGTGGTTACGCACTCGTAGTCTTGTGAATATATTATAGTAACAAAAGAATTAGCATAATATTACAAGTAGGTGCCTACTGTATGTTCAACGGGGATCAACTATTGTGAATTGGGATTGTATATCCTTTGCACTTAGATACATAATGAAAGTTAGAATTATAATTATCCTATATACTAAAACCACACAACTTTGCTGTCAGTGTGTAGCGTCTACTTACTACTGTTACTACACTCAATATTTGTGCATAGAGGTATTTTTTATAATATGTTTGTACTTGTATATTATACATCATAATTTGATAACCGTAGTGTATTCTTATGCAATCGTTTTTTCCAATCTAACATCTTGGCTGTATACCTTTCTATCTAAAGTTTTTTACAAGTCTGGCCTTTCCGTTTCAATCTTCGTGGTAAGTTGTGAGTAAAGTTGGTTTGTTGTTGTTGATTGTTGAGTTGATGCTCGGCTGTGGAGCACATGGTGGTCTCTTAACTGCATTCTTGCATAGCATGCAATGCAGTGTGGTGTAACACAAGTAAAGGAATGGAATGCAATTTGGGAATCCCCGGCTTTTTTGTTCCCTCTTGTATCTGTATCTTTACCTGCACTGTAAGCCTTTGAGTTGCATTATTACGTGAGTCATCGTCATCGTTACCATTTATATGTACCATTTACGAGCCCCATGCTTGACCATGCGTTACTTTTTACTGTTTCACATTTCACATGGTAATAATGTTTGAGGTTTCCGAGTGTAAAATGTCTATAAGACCTGTACTAAATAAAAATAAAAGTGAATACCTGATCGGTGTGCATGTACACATAAACTAAATTCGGGATTTCCCTCTTTCTTCAAATCCTATCAGATGTTATATTTATATCCCCATTCCCCTTTCCCATTAAATGCGAACTAATAACTTGGGATAGTTACATGCTACATATTATTATGTAATTATCTAGACGACAGGCACGCGTTTGGGGGTCTAATCTCGAAATTGAAATATTTAGATTTTTTTAAAAGATTTTTTTTAAGAATTCAGAATCAAATCGTTAAGAGGAAAAGAGCGCTAAATAGCCACCGGTATTGTCTGTATCTTTATTATATGTTTGGTTTTTAGTTTTGTAGGTGCTTAAATCTAATTAAATATACTTTAACATGGAATACTAAACACGCATACTTGCTTCTTTCGTACGGACTGACAGAGTTTGATAGAAGGCAGATGAGGTCATCTCACAAGTTTCCAGAATAAATATTTCAAAAATGGGATTTTTTTCCGAGGCAGGGTCATTTTTAAAGATGATGGCATTAGCCTTCCTGGTATAAATACGTTGGTTACCATATTTATTGAGTATAAAATGTCACACTGAAATAAATCTATTCAGTCGTACTGCATTTTCAAATTTTAACCTGAAATAAATGACGCCGCGTCATTTCCGGATGCAAAAATTGCGAATTTAAAAACAAACGTGCATGTCATCAAATTATGAAAGGTGTGTATGAAATATTAAATAATACATAACAGCCATATATATTTTTCATTGTATAATGTATACAGTTGCCGACGGATGAATGGCTACCCTTGATTTGAGAGCAATTTTTTAGGGATTTGCAAGGGCACGTGAAATTACATAAGAGAAAATATGGTCATTAAGTCATTGTCATTCATGAAAAATATGTAGACGTCTGACATAGTATTATCAGAATTGGGTCAAAACTGAAGCAAAAACAAAAGGACAATATTTCTCTCTACATTAAAGAGTGAGTTAATCTACTTATTATGCGGGTAGGTCACTGGACACCATTATTTGTATAATTATTATTAGATTATATATGTTGTAGGAAATGCTATTGAACTTTTAAAACTCTCAACTGTCCATTTACTGTTATTTTGACATTGAGGGTAAACGCCAGTCATCATTACGTTTCTGTCTCTTTTGTTTTGCTCATCATCTTTTTCTACTTTATCTCCCTGGATTTGACATTATGTAATAAGGCTGTACGGAATGACATACCTACTGTCAAATAGGTATTAAATATTACATTTCTTACTACCGTATAGCAAAACTTGTTAAGGTCTATGTCATTAACTATTTTTGTTGTCATTTAAAATTCGAAAACATATTTAATTACAGGTTTGATGGCAAGGAGAAATTCCTTTCAAATGCATACATTCATATCATGCAAGGACTAGTTTACAATTTTTCTCCTGTTTTTTTCGATTTGCCGAGAGTCGATAGCCCTGGATTACACCTGTTTAAATTTTAAGCTAGAAGTCCCACGTAGATTATAGATGCATTATGACAATGGCAATGTAAACCAGGGTCTGTTATTGTGTATCACTGAAGTTTTACACTACTGGTACTGGTGGAAGTACCCATGCCCATGGTTTATTAATTGAAAGAGCTGAATTTTTAAAAACATTTCTCGAATATATCAAACGACATTGGTGGTGCCGATGTGAAATTTTGATTATTATGAATACAGTCAATTAAAATAAAGAAGTAAATTTTCGTATTGAAAATGTGAAAGTGTCTTATTATGATTCCCATCAAAATCAGATCGCATAGGGACGATCGGAAAATAAAATAAAAACGTACCTATAAATAAATTAAACGCTTGGTGGGAATTTTTCTTAAAAGTTTTCATTTTCATGTGTACTTACCAAACTATATACTTAGTCATGTCAGTCATGTATGTATGTATACCTATTAAAAATAGCTTGGATAAAACTTTTTATTTCAGTTATTGTAGGTTTCCCTGTTTCCCTTATATTGTGTATGTAGCTTGAAAATGTAAAGGTATAGTGTTGTTGAAGTGAAAAAAACTAACGATAAGTTATTGAGATTGGAATCGAAAATCGGGGTATGACAACGCTATATTCTGTCAAAATCAGAAGTCAGAAGGCAAAGACCCCTAAATATTTTTAATTGTCTCTTCGTCTTTCGACTTCGATTTTTGACACCAATAAAAGTTGTATTTATAAGAAAATCCTAGAGGTATATTATTGTTTGGAATGTAATAATACGTCGGAAAAAGTAATGCATGACTTGTTTTATCACTTCATGTCGAATATGTAATTCTAATTACCTACGATAATAATAAAATATTACAGATATGTAAATGATGTATATATATACCTATTACACACCTACTTGTTGACAGATAGAATGTACATATCTGTAAGGTATAAGAAAGTAGAGTGGAGGCAAAAAGTTGTTTGGTTTCTGTTTGCAGATTTTCCCTAAAATAAGAATAGCAATTTTCCATGAAGGTAGATTAGTATTGGTAGTAGTTATACTTTTAGTGAGTCGTTTAAATTGCACAGGGAAAATTCGCATACAGGTTCCTTGCTGTTGTCTTTATTGTCGTTTTGGTTGTGTCGTGGAGAGTGGCTGGCGACATCCCTTCGTCTGTATAGTATACTCATGGATGGGCGTGCAGATTTTTTGGGATGTTAATGTTGTTTCTGCATCCTATATCCTAGTATGGTTAGTTGACTAAGAAAACGAAAAAAGGATTGTGTGAGAATGGGATGTGAAGTAAGTATTTGACAGTGTTTATTAATCTCCCAGAAAATGTTTTCATTTTCTATATTAGGAATTGCACAGAGTAAATTATAGTATAGATTATAGATTCGTATGGAAAATGGAAGTCAAGATTATTATTATTATTTTGCTATTTGTGTGTGAGCGTAGGTAAAATCATCTGATTATGATTTCCTTTGTTACGGCATCGTTCATAATATACACTGTAGACCGTGGAGTAGATAGAACTGTAGTATTGAAGAGATCATTTGCAGTTGCCGTTGTGTACATAATTTTGTTGGTGGATACCGGATCTTGAGGGCAAGATGGTATATATGGTTGACCTATTTTTCTTCATACTCTTACTCTTTTCTTGAATGTGCACTTAAGCGTAAATACACCTATACGGTATGTAAGTTCTATATGATATTACATATATATGTGGATGCAAAATCCCATGCGTAGATATTTTCTTTTGAGAGTATGCAATATATATATATATGGACGCGCATATCAGTATGTGGAAGTAGACAGGTACATACTGCATGCACCAAGTACGGTTGAGCGTTAAGCTACCCTAAAACAGAAAGTCATTTGTAAGTACTTATACCTACTTGGAATTGGAATTTATTCACCTCTGGTGAGTTGAATGGAACAACTCATTAAATTTCATGTTCCCTGCCTTTGTCTTGAGGTGAGCATTAAATTTGGAGGGGATCGCTCATCCAATGACAGCGCGAAAACATCTACACGGATTCCTAAAAAATCATGTAATCTTCAAATGTCTGCGAAGATAATAATAAAAATATTTCTCATTTTGCATTACATTCGGCTACCTGTAAATAATGGATTTCAAAATGTATTGCAAGTAGCATATGTGTGTATGTATCGGAAATAAAAATCGGCGTTGTATGTTTGGCTTGGATATTGTATATTGATTGACTTTAATATGGGGAAACTAAAAAGTGACATTCATTATGTCACTAGTTGTACGCTTATATAGTTAAACAGGTATAATGTAAGTTGTATAGTTTACTAATTGTAAGTGCCTGTGTTAGGCACCACCTCACATACTTACCCGTTCAGTTGCTTTTACTGTAAGATTAATAACTGTCTGAGGGAGATTACAAGAGAGAGAGAGAAAGAGAAGTTAAGGGTAGAGAAAATTAGTTTCAGGGTCGTGGAAAGATATTTATTGAGTGACTTGGGATTTCCACGAGCTCTGTCCTTTAGGGTCTGGCTTTAGTTTAAGTAGGTAGTCCGGATTTTCCTAATGGTCCTTCTCTGTTTTTTTTTGCTTCTTAATACATAGTAAGTACCTATCTACATAGAGTGGATGCTGGAAGTTTTATTTTCACATCCACATCCAACTGACCTTGTATTCAATATTACAGGTCTAGGGCTAAACCTAGTCATTTACTTACAAATTACATAGATACATTCCTATACCGCTGTGCGTTTTCATGTTGCTTGTGCATTCCCATAAAAAGTACTGTACAGAGTTAAGTTGGGTGGGAACAGGACAGGAGAGCGCAGACAAAAGAGCGCAGACAAGAGAGCGCAGACAAGAGAGCGCAGCCATTTGAGCGCAGGGACAAAAGAGCGCGGGACATAAGAGCGCAGACAAAAGAGCGCAAGACAAAAAACGTAAGACAAAAGAGCGCAAGACATTGAGTGCAAGACAGGAGAATTCCAGAAAATTGAGTGCATTTCCGGCGTAACATTAAAGTCAAGTCAACTTAGGCGTCGTCCATATATCTCGTATACACTTTTTTTGTTTTTTTTCACCTTCCCCCCCTCTAAGTATACAAAAGTGATCATCAGCGTATACCCCCCCCCTATATACGTATACAGTTTTCAAAATTTATTTTATCAATTTAAAAAGTTAGTTTTATTACATAAATAAAACAACCAAAAACATCTAAAACATGTACAATAATATAATTCTCAGTTTACGAAGGGTTTTCAAATGACGTATCATTTGCTGTAATTGGTTAATTTTGAAAGATAATTATTTAAGTTTCTTAACTACAATAATTGACAACTTATCACGATCGGCGCTAGCACAGTAATGTAATTAGATGCGTATTTATTTCAGCTTAAATACATAGTATATCACCTATGATGTGTACCCTCATTTAGTAACATGTCGGAATTTCAGTTTTAATATATAGAGGAAAATTTTTTAAAAAATAATTTTTCCAAAAACTAAAGTCCGCCTGATTCCATTTTCGCAGGAAGCAATTTTCATTAGGATTTACAAGTCTGAATTAAAACTGCCACAACTGCTTAACTCCTTGACGGCTACCTTCCCTAAATTTACAGGATGCAAATTGAATTTTACGATTTGCCAGCAAATTTGAACTGCTTAAAATTACTGTTAAGGCTGTTAAGGCTCACATAAAACAAGGGGGCTCACATTAAATTCCTATTTTATTGTTGTTAACATAAATTAGTGAACTTACAGTTATACTTTTAAGTACACGCTGGAGAAGCTTGCAGACAAAACAAGTTCATTTCAGTTTTTTTTTAAATTGTCATATTATTGGCACATAATAAGAATAAAGACTCACACACGCAGGGCCAGATTTAATATTTTTGCAGCTAATACAATTCGGACTATACAGCCACTAAAAATATATTTTGAAAAAAATCACGTTTTCAAATTATTATCAAAATTTGTGAATCCTGTAAGGTTAGGCAGCATTGACTTGGCATGTTTCGCCAAAAATATCATCTTTTGATTGTATACGTGATCAAGAGTTTGAACACCCCCCTCCCCCTCCATTTTATAGTATACAAAAGTGATCAAGCTTTACACCCCTCCCCCCCTCTATTTTGTATACGAGATATATGGACGACGCCTTAGTCAACACTGCTCTTACAATACTCATGACCAATTTTGAAAATTTCGTTTTTTCCAAATTTTTTGTTAATACTCAGTATATCTCTTCAAAAATTTAAGAAAAAATGAAATTTTCAAAATTTTCAAACTTTTGTGTTTTGCATTTATTACACTTTAAAAATCTGGATTAAAAAAAACCATGCATTTGTAATTTAAGGCCTTTTTCGTTTCTTCAAAAAATTATTTTATCGACCAAAACTCATTAAGCGCATCATGTTTTTAAGCAAATCTAAGCTTGTTAAAACTAATAGTGGACCATTTAGAGAAAGGCAACCTTTTTACTAGTTGTTTTAGTTAATTGTAAATTGCAATATTTATAGATTCCAAATGTATAATTTTTTAGCTTGCAACAATTGGTAACTATAATTGTATTTATTATATACACGCATAACGTATGATATTATCTATTCCTTTGATTTGGAGAATAATCATACGATGATTGACTTCAATTTCCCGAGTTTATACATACATAAGTAATATACAGCTATAAATTTAATAAATGACTGTATGCCCCAATCTAATATTTATTTTAATGTTGACATGTCCATCAATTATAACCAACCGCCCTTTTTAAGGGCACTAATTACTTCTAAGAAAATTATTGACTTGACTTTAATGTGACGTCTGAAATGCACTCAATTTTCTGGAACTCTCCTGTCTTGCACTCAATGTCTTGCGCTCTTTTGTCTTACGTTTTTTTGTCTTGCGCTCTTTTGTCTGCGCTCTTATGTCTGCTGCGCTCTAATGTCCCGCGCTCTTTTGTCCCTGCGCTCAAATGGCTGCGCTCTCTTGTCTGCGCTCTTTTGTCTGCGCTCTCCTGTCGTGTAGCCAAGTTGGGTATCATAACGACAAGATTTTCCAACATTTTAACTTAACGTTCTGAAACCAAGACTTAAGGAAAAAACCTTGTATTTTAATTCCGGTATTGGAACTCGGTTGTGACGACACTGAATTAGATAGTTTAGCATCTCTTTTCTTAAAGGATTCAGTGTATATATTTGGAGAGTTTTTTGGTAAAACGGGATAAGTCCATCAAAAGAAATTTTACGCGAACAACAAATAATGAATAAATGTGGTGACAGATTTAGTTTTTTCAACTCAATTTTATTCTACAGGTACCGTATCTGAGAGAGAGAATAAATATTTATTTACAACTGACGTCACTATTACGCTTGCCATTTTAGACACAGTAAGAACAAAAAACGTCTTTCAAAAATAATTATGATTTTATGAAGCGTTATTACAAGTAGTTTCATAATTCTAGACGGACTTTTAAATGTTTTAGAACACTTTCAAAACTTTTACTTTGTGGACTTATCCCGTTTTGCCAAAATATCAATAACTATGGAGTCAAAAGTCCGACACGAAATTTTGAGTCAAACTAAACATTTTTTAACCTTTTAACTTTTTCTTACATTAAAAACATTCACGCACTAAATTTTCTTCTGCAAACTACGAAAACACTGTTAAACAGAAATACATGTTTTAGGTGGACTTATCCCATTTTGCCAAAAATCATTTAATGGACTTATCCCGTTTTGCCAAAAAACGAAATGTGGGCTATTTTAAAAAATTGGTTTGGTTGAACTTTGACCTTTACAATTCAATACATTAACGTGTCTAGTTGAATAGAACAAATAACACAATCTCATTTTTGAAAAAAATTGGACTTATCCCGTTTTGCCAAAAAACACTTCATTTATTGACGCCTGATGTTTCAGTCTAGCTATAGATTCGAATGGCAGTAAGTTATGCTACATGTTATAATTAGTATGTCTGCAGTCTTTTGTAGTATCTTCCACATCTCCTTCGAATCCCATTTTGTGTCTGTAAGCCAACCAATAATTAACTAAAGTAAATGAAGAAAAGTAACTTTATTGCACTAATTATACTACAATAATATTTGCCATTTAAGCACAGTAGCAGATAAACATAGTTAATTATATACATATTAATTGAATAAGTTACTTAAAGCGTTATTACCGATTTTGTGTATAATTGGTAATGCGATATCAACGTTGAACCGCTACTAGTTAAAGATTATCAATTTTAAAATTATTATATTATATTATTATTTTATTATTATTACAGCACGTGCAGAAAGGATGGACAGTGCGGAAGAGCCTTTTGAAGCTATAATATTGCATGAGAATGAAGATTTAATGGATAGAGATGCTGAAACGGTGGATGGGTCTTCGGTGGAAAACTATAGGCTCATGAATAAATGCAATTTGGAAGAAAATGAAAGTAAAACAGAGGACGAGTCAGGTGTTCAGAATGATTCTAGAGATATGATGAGATCATCGGACGTGGTGGAAATGATGAATGTTGACGTTGACATGAATGAGAGTTTACTAGTGGATGCTTCTAGTTCAACTACAAAGGGCAATGCTGATGGTAGCATTATTAAAGCCATTGACAAAAACGTTGTTCATAGGATTTGCTCTGGCCAGGTATACAAATGTACTTACATAATTTTGTATATTGTCAATTTTCATATACTAGGTATATAAGTAAATATTATTTAATTGTTTCTAAACTAATTAAAATATATCTAGCTAGGGGTTTTGCATCGGAGGGATATTTTAACCACTGTAAATCTGCATGCAAGCACCACAGTTCATCACATTATAGGTATGCAGAGTCTAGATCTATACTATCGTCCAGTGTGTATGGCGTAGTGCGTGAGAGAGAGAGTAAAATAATACAGACAGTCGCGTACTTCAGTGTTGCTGGCTGCTGCAATGATTTAATTCAGTTAGTCGTAAATTAATATGATTATACGTTTTCGAGTTTGACTTTAAAAATACTTCTTTTTGTCACTGATTTCCTTTTGTTTAATAGCGTGCCGTTAAAGGGCTCGTGACGATGCTAGCAAGGATGATATAGTGTTGATGAAAGTACATTACTATGTATGTGCTCGTAGTCATGATTCATGACCATCATTCGTAGATTGGATATTATGGAATAATGTCAGTTTTTGTTTGAGGACGTAAGGCATATTATTGTTTAGATTATTATAACGATAATCTCTGGTAGTTGTGGTGTGTACCTGATATTCAGCGTTTCCGTTTTGAGCTTCGTCCCTTTTACTATTCATGTTTTACTTTCGATTTTGTTGGTTATTGAACCTCTTTAGTGTATGCAGTGTATAAGGCGGTAGTGCTAGGCTATTACGGGATGGCTTGCTGGTGATAAGGGAAAAATGAAATCGAGCATGGACATTGTAGTTTGTAGCCATAAAAATGTACCTTTTCCTTTCGTCTGTCTAGCTGAAGGCATTATATTACAGAACAGATAGGAACGAAAACACTGAAAAATTCACTTGTTACCCCTGCTCACTCCAGGGAAATCAAAAGGAGATGATCATTTCTGTATAATTAGATGAATGTGGTGTGCATCTTCATCATAATCATAACCATGTCATTCATGTCAAAACTTTTTTTTTAATAAGTAGAAATTGTATATTGTTGGTGTACAGCTCGTGCACGTTCGTATAGATTAAAAGATAAGCAGATCACTTAAGAACCAAGATAACCATGTTGCACCACCGTTTAAATGAAATGAGGCACAATAACTTTTGTAGGTGGTGGTGACACTTGCAACGGCTGTAAAGGAGTTGGTGGAGAATAGCATTGATGCTGGGGCCACGACTGTGGACATACGCTTGACAGAATATGGAAGTAAATGTATCGAAGTGACTGACAATGGACGTGGCGTTGAGGAGGCCAACTTTGAGGGACTAGGTTAGGAATCATGGTTTCAAAACTTTTGACCACCCCTGTTTATTGTTAATCTTTTAGCGGTTAAAATAAATGTATTTTTTAAAAATATATTTATTTTTTACTTATACTAATATGGCTTCAATAGATACGTCGATTTGATATTGATATTGTTTCACTATATATGTAATTGATATGCATTTATAATTTTGCTTCAAAATACAATTTTAGGCCTTAAGCATCATACTTCGAAAATTAAAGTATTTGAAGACTTAACCTGCGTCGAGACTTTCGGATTTCGGGGGGAAGCTCTAAGCTCACTTTGTGCTTTGTCTTGTTTGACTGTTGTAACCAAATCAGAGTGTTGCAGTAAGCAAGGACAAGGATTTCGAATTGAGTATGATTCTAAGGGAAGGATTACGCAAAAAACTTATTGTGCTAGAGAAGTTGGAACCACTGTCATTTTAAAAAATCTGTTTTTCACACTTCCTATTCGGCACATGGCATTTTTGAAGAATCTTAAACGAGAATTTTCCAAAATGGTCAGCATTCTGTATGGGTATTGCCTCATAAGTTCCGGTGTAAGGTACGTGTGATTAGATTGAAATTTACTTACCGTATATCTTGTAATAGCGCCCCGCGTGCTATTCAAATTTGGACCTCTCAACTCTCAAGTATTACAGACCTGCGTACTTCAGTTTTTTAGTGCGTTAAATAGACCCGCGTTATTGAAACAGACCTCTCATACCCGCGTACTATTACAGACCCGCGCATTATTACAGGATATACGGTACTTAAAGTTATTTTAGTCTTGTGCTTCAGATTAAAGCCTCAATTTTAAAATGAAAAATAGAACCCATTTTATTTGAAAATTCCACATTTGCAATTTTAGAAATTAGATAACATCTTCGTTTATAAAATTATAGAATTACATGTACGAATTTGTCAAGCGCTGGTGCAGTGTCAAAAGTTTTGTCCGTTCCTGCTTCTACTACAGCAAAAGAAAAAATAGTATCCTTATTTGGGAGCAAGCAGGTAATAATGTTATAATGATGGTAATAGCAATATCATGTTCTGCTTTCATTATAGAAAATCGTCAAAATGACACAGTATACCGTTTTTGGGGGGTAGCTTCCCCCCACGCAAGAATAATTCAACGAGATAATTATTTTTTGTTGCCAGCCAACCAGTTACTATGATTAAACTTTGATTGACCCCAAGGGGTCTAGTAATGTATACATAGGTAAATAAAAACTGAAAAAGGGGTGTCCCAATGAAATAGACTCAGTCCACGGTTCTCGAACTTGAAAGACGCATAAATTTTGGCTTAGTGGATGAAAAAATGTCAGTTTTGTGTGTCCACTCTTACATTCATTACTTACGACTGGAAACATTAGCTTTGATCGCAGAGTCAAAATAGCACCAGTGACAGTGGACAGAACCGGTCCACATCGTGTCATGGTTGTATCTTCTGGGGCGGTAGTGACTTGTTTCAGTAATTAGCCACGGAAGGTCGCAAATCTGCACGGATTCGGCTCATATGCGGTGTACGGTATTACCGTACACGAACCCTATCAAGTCACCCATTCTCTACAATCCGCCAACTGTGTTTAAAGTTCATGCGTGGGTGTATTGTGATCCAGTGTGACCTTAGTCATGAGTGATATTTCATTTTAAAGGGAAATTCATGGGTTTCATGTGTGGCGTTTGTTTTTTTAAATCCGTGCAGATTTGCGACCTTGCGTGGCTAATTACTGGAACAAGACACTACCGCCTCGTAAGAAACAACCGTAAAAAAGTGACACGATGGGGACCGATTCTGTCCATTGTCACTGGTGCTATTTTGACTCTGTGATCAAAGTGAATGTTTCCAGTCGTAAGTAATGAAATGCGTCTTTCAAGTTCAAAAACCGTGCACTTCGTCTAATTCGTTGGGATACCCCTTTTTCAGTTTTTATTTAGTTGTGTAGAAACCACTTGACCTTGGGGTCAACCAAAATTTAATCATAGTAACTAGTTGACTGTCAACAGAAAGTAATTATCTCGTTAAATTATTCTTGCGTGGGGGGAAGTGACCCCCCGAAAACGCACTGAGTCTATTTTACTGGGACACACATTATATGAATGAGTGGGTTTGCATTCAGAATCATATTTCTGTTTGAGTTAATAATCCTGTAGATAAGTATGTACCCAGGTACTCAATGCATCTTTTAATAAAGGTCAAAAGAATAACATTCCAATACAACGTTAGGCATTTCTTTATTTATTTGCAGCTGGATTCATTAATAGAAATTAAAGAGGTGATCAAGTGTAGAGATGAAGGTATTATAACAGAGTATGGACTCACAGAGGCGGACAAGGAGGCTGATAATCCGTTCACGCTTAGGGGCTATATCTCTTTACCATACAAAGGTCGAAGCTCCAACGATCGCCAGTTCTATTTTATAAACTCAAGGCCTTGTGAACCAACGAAGGTATACAACTTTATATACCGTTTTCAATGTTTCATTCTTAATTATTAAACAATTTATAATTCATAATTTTTTACGTTGTAGATTTCCAGAATAGTTAACGAAGTTTATCACGGATACAGTAAAAATCAGTCTCCTTTTATTTTCCTTGATATTAGAACAAAGCAGGAGGATGTGGACGTTAACGTTACACCGGATAAAAGGCAGATTTATTTACGGAATGAAAAAATTCTTCATGCTTCAATCAAGGTTCATACTTTTACTGTTAGCATGTACTTTGAGTTTGACAATATGTTGGGCTTTGTTGTGGGTTGTGGCTAATGTCTACCTGATTTAAAATTTTCTATAATTCAAATTTCAATTTCAATTTAGGAAACATTGGTAACTCTACTGGCATCGGCTACGAGCGCTTTTACGGTTGATAGTACGCAACTTCCAACATTTTCAAATTCTTACCTGAAATCATCCCCTAGAAATAATTCCTTTACACCGCAGCTACAAGGCTGTGCTAGTCGAATTGCCGATTCTGATGATAATGGAAGTGTTGATATGACTGAACTACCGTCAACAAGACCACTGGAGAATTTTCTCACAGTTCCCCAACAAAATTCTGCATCTTGCTTACTACAAGAACCAGTTCTGGACGTGCCGACCAAGTTTGTGCCTGTTGCAGCTGTGCCTTCTGGAGGGATTAAAAACTTCTTCAAAAAGTATGAGTTCAAAAGTAAATCATTCGGAAGTTTACATGATAGCCCAGATGAAGTTACTCCGGAAAGCTCGAACACTACCAGAATCAGCTCCGAGGGAAGCAGTAATGGTATTACACCTCTCCGTGGGAAGCAATCCGTGTTCCAAAAATATTGCAACAACAGTAAAGAGCGGCATTGTACTAAAAGTGGCATGGATCCAACTAAAAACCTAAATCCTAGAAATATAATTGAACATAATGTGGTGAATCTCATGGACAGTGATGCGGACGACGAAGAAGTACTCCCGCTGAAAGTACAAAATAATACCTGGCAATCTGCCTCTATTGCTCCTGCGTTTGGTAGTCGTAATATCGCTGGCACAGAAGACATTGCGGTTAAAAGATGTAAGTATTATGAAGAACCTAAAATTTGCAGCTCAGCAGTTGGCTCCGAGCCGACTGACGATGATGACAGCATAATAGTGTATGACGACGAATTTGCTGAAGATGCAGATGTGCGAAAGTTTGTAAATGCCCCGAAATCTGAGACTGAAGAGCCATACTCATTTCTTGTATATGGAAGTGCAACAGTAGTCAGTTGCAGGGTTAATTGGTCGGATGTGAAGCAGAAATGCCTTGAGTCGTCAAGGAAAAAAAGGGCAGATTTGGCGGTGAATGAAGGCCGAAAATTCAGAGCGGGTATCTCAGCAGCAGAAAATAATGATGCAGAGGAAGAACTAAAAAAGCAGCTTAGCAAAGACATGTTCAAAGAAGTGAGTTCAATCGAATATATATTCGAATATTTTGATGCCTATCTGTGGAATGTTTGATAGATGTACCTAATTAAATCACATTGCTTAACATCCTTAGATGCAAATCATTGGTCAGTTCAACACCGGGTTTATAATTGTCAGACATGGGCCTGATATATTCATCATTGACCAACACGCTACAGACGAGAAATTTAACTTTGAAGATTTGGAGAAAAATCTTGTGTTGCAAAGTCAGCGCCTTATAAGGTTAATAATTGCATGCCAACTATAACCCTATTTGTAGTGCTACACTGCTGTAGAGATTTTGTAAGAATAAGGCAGACATTATTCTAGTGTCGAATCCATTTACTCACACTCTTAATGCTCAACCTTATATTATGGATAACTTTATTTTTCAGTCCGATTGATCTACAGCTTCCAGCAGTGAATGAAAGCATCCTAATGGATAACATCGATGTTTTCAGAAAAAATGGGTTTGATTTCTCCGTAGACGAAAACGGTAAAATATTTTTTAACTTTACATTGTGCGTAAAACATTTGGTCTGATTACATCCATAATAATTATGTTTCTAGAAGTGTCAACGAGAAAATTACAAATGACTCAGATTCCATATTCTAAATCATGTGAGTTCGGGAAACGGGATGTGGAAGAACTAATTTTCTTGCTGGAAGTAAGTTAATATTTTATAATAATTTAAATAATGGCATTATTTTTTATGAAATATGTCCATTTTTTCAATATGGCTAGGAAGCACCAGAAAAATCTTTCTTCCGTCCGTCCAGAGTGAGAGACATGCTCGCCTCACGCGCATGCCGAAAATCTGTAATGATTGGAACTGCCCTGAACAATAACGAAATGCGACGCCTTGTTGATCATATGGGTGTCATGGAGCAACCGTGGGTAAGTCGCAATTTGTTTTTAGAATAATATGAAATGATAGATTAAAACTGAGTCAATAATTAACCTAATTTGTTATAGAACTGCCCACATGGACGCCCAACAGTTCGTCATTTGTTCAACCTAAATATGATTCCTCATAGTGACATTTTTAAATACAATCACTAATCGTATAATGTATTTTATTTTGAAAAACATTTTTGTAAAAATTTTGTATTGTACGTTTCGGTAGGTAGGAGGTTCCTATATATTTGTAATCCATGACTGTGTTTTATATTTTTTTAAATGCTATTCAAGTTATTTTCAACGAATTATAAAAAATAGCGAAGCAGGTAGTTGCACATTTATCTTGCGCCTATACTAGTAGATGCTACAGTACAACCACAACCTAAGTCTTCGACAATGTTGCTTTTTCATTTTCACCTACCCGTTCTGGAAAATGTACACGTTTTTACAGATAATTTGGATTTATAATTTAAATCTGAATAAGCCCAAGTGTATGTTAGCTAGCAAGATTCAATGACGTAATAAAAACCTTAATACGCACACCTGTGATTATGAGTAAATGCTGTTTGGAAGTCACTTTTGTTTTTATTAAAACGAAACTCAAAAACCAAATGCTGTCATTAAATAATTGTAATGCAAATATAATAAATTCAAAATATAAATCGTTATGTGTAGCAACGATAGGATAATTCATACATTGGCAGGCTTGAAAACGTTAAAACCAGTAGCAGCCGTGCTTATGATAACTCCCGGTATTTGTGGATGCCAATGAACTTCTTTTATATCTTGCTGGCCTTGATGTACAAACATTAACTGAGCCGGAAGATTCTAGAAGTACATTAAATATAAAATGGATCAGTATGGTTTTGACACCAGCCTTTACCAAATGATGTAAGGATCTAACTACTGCTACAGTAATTAAATTTACCACGTCATCCTCAGTAGTTTCCTCAGGGTCCTTTTCCATTGCCAAATCCCAAATTGCTATTTGATCATCTTCCCCTGCACTAGCCAGTACCGTCGACTCATGAGGACTCCATTCAACCGAACAAATAGGAGCTTTATGATGGTGTTTAAACTCAGCCACACTTTCCCCGGATGTGAACGTTCTTAGATCCCATATTTTTAAAGCACAATCGTCACCACCAGAAGCTATGAAAGGATCTTTTGAATTCCAGTGAATAACATTAATATCTTTTTCGTGAGCGTTTTCTTTCGTTAGCATATTGGCTTTGTTGGGCTTAGCTCTTGAGTCCCATATCCTAATGCTGAAAATGTTATGAAAAATATTCAAATTGTATTAAAATATTAGTTAGTAGTGCTTAATTTACACGACGCATCAACTCATTTCTTATACGCTACCTTTTATCTACGGAGCAAGAGGCAAACACATTAGGTTCGGTAGGTGACCACTGAATATCCTCAACAGAATCAGTGTGACCTGTAAATGGACGTTGATCAACTGCCCATGTAGACTCCTGTGGATGCCAGACATGAATAAACTTGGTAGAATCACCAGTTGCTAGAACACCTGTAGTTAATAATTTGACGCACATAATGACAATCAGAATTGGCACTTTATAGGTTTATACTGACAAATCCGACAAACAAGAAACAACATTTACCGATACTACCCTTGCCCTGCCCTAACATATAAAGCAAATGTGCTTAAATTTTTACGCCTGGATTTCTATTATGTTAGACAATAAACTTTATTGGTCCCTAATTCTATGCCCACCACCCGAAAAGCACCTAAATTTTGAATGGGTATCTAGCACATTTATCCTTTTTTGTAGAAGTTTCGATCTTTTATAAATCCTGTTACTATTTTGTATAGTTTTTTTTTGTATATAAATACATTATTACGTACCTACGTTATATTCTTACATTATATATCAACGTTGAAGTTTTTTACAAATCTTTGCTACTAACGAGAAAATGGTCACAACCCAGCAAAACAGACCAATATACTTGTTTTGAAATGAGCAAGCAGTTCAGAATGGGAATTTTGCCTCACTTAAAGTAGATTTTTTGACCTTTATGTGACCCCAAAGCATATAACTGGGAACATTTTCACATTTTAGAATTTAAAAGCAAAGTTTCCTTGACTTACAAACCAGTTGGTCCAATTATTTAATAAATAATTTTGAAGAATTTGGCGCCGAAAGTTTTTACTATTTTTTAGCTTAGGACATACAGGAAGTTGTGGGGGTGCTTTAGTTTTATCACATTTACTTTCAGTCGCATCAATTTATTAATCTCTTTTGCGTGCAGGTTCGTCAATGCACTGCTGATGAGAAAATGTTTTTAGTGTTTCAGATCTTAATAATTACACTTTTTTAAAAATTATTATGAAAAACATAAGAGCATTTTCTTTCAGTTTTCAAAATTGGAAAAACTAGATGGTTATTACTTAACTGCACGAAAAATGCAGAACTAAATACATAAGTTGGTGCGTCTAAAAGCAGCAGTGGTTTGTAAACACACATTACCCCATGTCATGAATGGGACGTATTTTGTGTTTTCTTAAGCCTACTTTCTGTTTCTTTTTTTCCGAATAAACATGATAGAGAAACTTAGAATACATAACACTGTGCACAAGGCTTCAATTATTGTCAAATCTCCCTCTAAAATACATTTCCCTTATACTCAGTTTAATTAGTCATTACAGAAAAATCAGAAAAAATCAAACAACATCCCAAAGACCTTGCCCCTAAAAACATGAGACCGGGTTATAGTGACTACTGGCACTATTTGCATTTTGGTAATACACTGAATACATCCCCAGCTCCACAACCAACGCACAAGTGGTAAGTTTTACCGCTGAACAAAAAAGACTTGGCATATGAATTTAGATATAAATCTTTTATGTAACGACTTCTAACCTGGCATTGTTGGTGACCAGTCTACAGCGTAGCCTTCCCCACGATGTCCTTTAAATGAAAATATAGGCTTCGGTTTATCTTTCGATTTAATATATTCCTGAAGTTGCTGTAAAATTGTACAAACATTATTTATGAAAGCTATCACGAAATTTTATCAGTGCCAGATCGCATTATCTGTTAGACTTACCTGGACGTTATCTAAGACCCTAAGTGGCACAGTCAAATCCCAAATTGCAACACTTCCTAATTCGGACCATGTAGCAGCCAACGGTTTTTCGCCAATGAATTTGAACTATAATAAATTAAACGATCGCTTAGTTTAATCAATAGAAACTCGCTTTATAAAATCCTTAAAAACAACAACTCTCCTACTCCTGAGGAACAAGACACTAGTGTATGATTTTAGTAGGTAGTATACTGGTCATAGTTTTATACCCGCAACCGATTGATACAGCCGTGATGAGGAACCAAAGCTGCAGCTAATTCAGGTTTTTTAGTTAACTCTTCTTCCATATTGTCGTCCTCCTCAGATTCATCATCACTAAGTTCATCGTCACTAGATTTTGGTTGCGTCTTGTAAACATTTGACATCTAATCAACGAAATACAAAAACTATTAAGGCTCAATACAGTCAACAATTTTACGATGCAAAAGTAGTTCTCGTTTCGTGCTATTATTTCCATTTTATGTTCTGAGTAATGGTACACGTACCTTCATAACAATTACACTATTAGCATGCGAACGTTGTGCTTGAGTTCCAGCTACCACATATGATGTTAGTGGGAATTTCTTTCGATCAGGCCCAAGATTATCCGGAATTATATCAAAGCTTAAACACGGGGCAGCAGTCGTAAACGTATGTAAGGCAATGTAGGCAGTTTCGTCACATACTAATGTTTCCCCTTCATTCACCCGCATTCCAGGCAAGTAAGTTCGCTTCTTTTTAGGTTTTTTTGCTTTCTCTAAATCACTGTTGCCGGCACTGCTACTGCCAGGTTTTGTATTGTCATCCCCATCTTCATCATCATCTTCGATGTCCTCAAATTCACTATCGGCATCCTCACCGTCCATGGGTTCATCCATAATCTCCTCAGGGTTTAATGATTCCTCTTCCATTGCTTTCAGAATGTCCACTATGAATTATAAGGGGTTAATTGATGATTTATAACATAACGATAAATGATACAATCACAATCCTAAATACCATATATCCAATATACCATAATATCAAATATGAATCAAACAAACACAATCCGAGTACATATTTTCCCCCATTACAACACATGAATACTAATGATAAATAAATTCACATCATGCAAATCACCGCATAATAATGAGGTAATATTTAGAAAAATGCTATTTGAAATTAAAACTAAAAGTGAAATGATAATAAGTCGAGCAGTTCATCACAAAATATGATATTTAATAATGACTGCTATTATATTCGATCATGAAATAAAAATAATTACCTCGAGTGGGGTAAGTACTGCCTTAAAAGTTTGCTGCAAGCTGTAATATTATGTTCCACCTGCGAGGTAAAAGTGTTCGTAAAAAAGCCCACTGTCAACGTCAACTGTTGTTAGTTTGTTAGGTTTTAGGTTCGTCAGTTCTTCGTCCAATTCCAATTCTAGGCCTAGGCCCTAAAGCACGTGCAAAATAGTTAAAACCTCGCGGGTCAATATCGCATGAATGTACCATAAATGTACTTTGGCGGGTTTTTAGTCAGCCTCGTATCGTCTGATCTTACTACTCACTTTTGTTTTGAGAATTGTCTGCATACTTTCAGACAATTCAGACTTTCACCGACTTCTTCGCACTACATCACCCTTCACTACATTGGAATATTTTAATGGACAAGTACTGAGTATTTTGTTTTCTTCAGACAGAAGCTTAAGAAGCTATTTTATCTCTGGCGTTCGTTTTGGCCAAAGTTATCCGTAAAAAGTACTCTAGGCTCTAAGCTTCTATTTTTACTATTACTTTTTCCAGTAATTTATAATAACTTCCACCGACGTTATTATTAATGGTGAATTGGAGATAGGATTGTTCGTTGTCGCCTACACTGTCAACGGTTGTTTCGTACATCTTTATTTCGGACGTTTGTATGTTGACGTTTGTTTCAGGGTGACTAAAGCGCCAATGGAGCATTTTGTGTTTTTAACGAATGTCGTAACACTTAATAACTCGATGAACGGACGTATAATTTAAACACGGATGGTAAATTGGAACTTACAACTTATATGCGAAGGTTTTAATTGAAATCAGTTTAGTGATGTCATTATTATTCTTTATATTTGTTCTTGTGCCTTCAATGTTGAATACCAAATTTTATATCCTACAGTAGGGCCTTAAATCTCTAAACAAAAAACAGTCAAACTTTCGAGTTGGCTGTCAACAGTGGCAACTGTGATTCTTCACTACTAATGAGCTAAATATTGAAGTAAATACAATGAAGGTAAGAATAGAACACCCTTCAACTTTTGACTTTCAACTTTGAGAATTTCGTTCTCCAGGAATAATATTGTTGCAGGGAATAATCTAGAAAGCATCATGTGTATAACGATGGCGTATGATGGTCAGTTTTTAATGGTCGTTGAACCTGTTAACACAAGGTTAAATGATATTTCTAAATTTTTTATAGTATTATTTTCATACTTTTGTGTATTGCAGAAATCGGGGAATAGTAGTAGTAAATCAAATGATATCCGCTCATATTTCAAGGCATTTAGTACTAGTAGCCAAAGCTCAAATCCAAGTACAAAAGCCAGCGATGAACCATCATCATCTTCCAAACGAAAAGCAGTAGATTTCTCGGATACTGATGAAGAGGACTTCAACAAGGCCAAGAAACCTGCTACACAAGCAGCGTCCTCAAGTAAAGACAAGTCTTCAAAAATATCAAGCACACATGTACCTAAGGAAAATGGCAGTAGATCATCTTCAGTGACTAAGTCGAAAGAGCAGTCTGTTGAAAAGTCCTCATCAAGTAAGTCAATATTACCATCCAACATTTTTTCTTAGAAATTGAGCTGTATTCATTGAACTTCTTGAAGTTTACGCCTCATTCTCTTGTACACTGTTTTTAGAGTCTGACGATAAAAAGAGAAGTATAGATAAACCGGAAATTCCACAAGCAAAAATTAGGAAGACTCGAAGTTCGGCTTCTCCAGAAAAACCAAAACGTGCTACGACTGAGCCCTCACCATCCCCTCAAAAAGGAGTGAATCAGTCGGTAGCCGTAAAAGACAAGGAACCAGAAAAAAAGTCGACTAAACCACCAGAGAAAGCTCGCAGCAAAAAAGAAGACCATAAGGAAAAAGACAAACCAAGTAGTAAAAGTAAACCTGAAGCACCGAAAGTTAAATTGAGCAAAACTGGTGTAACATCTGGAAGTTCCACAAGCCACAGCCATGGAGACAAGAAGGAGTCAGATAGGGAAAGCAAGTCTAAAGTTATTGAAAGCACGAGCTCATCACCGTCTAAAGGGGCCAAGCGTATTGCCCATAGTGTGTCTACTGAAAAAGAGAAAAAACAATCACCCATGCCACCTCCTAGCAAGAAATCATCTACAGGCAGATCACCTACCAAGTCCGTCATGACTGTTACGCCTCCAAGCAAAAAGTCTCAGAGCTCAGAAGTGGGAACTCCGGAAACAACACCTGGGGGAGGAGAAAAGAAGCGAAATACTGCTAGTTATTTTAAATTTTTGTCACGTGGTCCACCTCCTCAGTTAGGATCAAAGAGTTTCCCTGAGGGTGCTCCCAACTGTTTTGCTAATTTAACTTTTGTTATTACTGGAGTACTCCCTTCTTTTGAACGAGATGATGTGGTTGACGTCGTCAAGGAGTACGGTGGTCGAGTTACGGGTAGTGTTAGCAAGAAAACGTCTTTTATTATCGTTGGAAATGAACCTGGCGAATCCAAAACAAAGAAGGTAACTCACATGTGAAGTCATGTTTTTGTTGAATAATTTATTGTTACTACCATATATTCTATAATAGTACGCCCCGCGTACTATCCAAATTTGGACCTCTCAGACCCGCGTACTATTACAGACCCGCGTACTGCCATTTAATACTGTGTTAAATAGACCCGCGTAGTATTCAAACTGAGACCTCTCAGACCCGCGTAGTATTCAAACTGAGACCCCTCAGACCCGCGTACTGTTACAGACCCGCGTTATAGAATATACGGTACCTATGTATCTACATTTGTCTTAATCATTTATGGGCAAGTAATAACTCGAGTATATGTGGTCTCAATGTAGGGCACTCAAATGGGCATTCCATTGATATCCGAAGATGAATTACTGGATATGCTCCGGAAGTCTAATCCAAATCCAACTGCGACAACTTCAGACTGGAAAGCAGATGAAAAAATGGAAATTGAAGCTCCTGGTAATGAGTCATTATTTGAAAACTCTGTTCTGTTTTCAGAAGAGTCTGATAATGAGCAGCCGATACCTTCCAAGCTTCGAACTAAAATCTCTCAAAATGTTTCAGTTTTTGAAAAGTCTATAGATTCTGATATTGAGGAACCCATACCTTCTAAGTTGAGAAAAACTCATGTTACTCCTTTAAAACGTGTTGAAGATTTTCATGATTTTGATTCTGATTTAGAAACGCCTCCCAAAGTTCGAGCAAAGAGAAACCAGCACTTGACTGTAAGCGATTCTAAGAATAAACAAAATTCGCCTTTAACTAAATCACACGATGCAAAGTCTCGTCGTCCAATGGCGGAAACTAGAAAACTATTTGAAGATGACGATGATGAAAAGTCATCTCCTTCAAAAGTTAAATCGACACTTACTCCATTAACGCCCCCTAAAAGAGTCCGGGAATCTAGTAAAAGTGTATCGCCACAAAAGAAACCCCAACCTTCTGACTCTATTGACAAGAGTAAATTGTCAAGACCAACCGTCTCGGCTATTCCTGCCTCAACTTCGTCGAAATCGACGGCTACAACATGTTCTCAACCCATAATTCCGGTCCCTTCCGGTCCTCCCCCGCTCATGTGGGTAGATAAATACAAGCCAACTTCAGTAAAGAACGTTGTCGGACAAGCAGGGGATAATTCAAATGCGAAGAAGCTCCTTCGGTGGCTTTCCAATTGGTTCAATCACCATGGATCAGCGTCCGATAAAGCTAAGGCATCCTGGCCTGGATTACGAGATCCTGAAGGGAAAACGTTTAAGGCAGCATTACTCTCCGGTCCTCCAGGAATTGGAAAAACAACTACAGCGCACTTAAGTTGCAAAGAACTGGGCTACAAATTCGTGGAAATGAATGCATCTGTTCAGCGGAATAAAAAGGGATTACAAGAAAAAATAGGGGACTGCTTATCTAATATGGCATTAAACTGGTCAGGTAAGACTTTACCGGGAAGCAGTAAGTCATCAGAACCTGAACTTAATCGAAGGCATGTTCTCATTATGGACGAAGTGGATGGTATGTCAGGGAATGAAGATCGAGGAGGGGTCCAAGAGCTCATTGCACTTATTAAATCTAGCCGAGTCCCCATCATATGTATTTGTAATGATAGAAATCATCCAAAAATCCGTTCACTGGCGAATTACTGCTTCGATCTCCGATTTACGAAACCAAGAAACGAACAGCTTAAAAGTTTCGTCATGTCCATTTGCTTCAAAGAAAAAATTAAAGTCCCACCAGAGAACCTGCAGCAATTAATTCTGAGTACTGATCAAGATATTCGACAAATATTGCATCAGCTCCAAATGTTTACAGAGTCTAAGTCGAAGAGTGCTTATGATCCTAGAAAGGACTTAAGATTAGGTCCTTGGGATGTGGCTCGTAAAGTTTTCTCAGCTCAGGATCATCAAGGAATGACACTCAACGACAAAGCCTCATTGTTTTTTCATGATTATAGCATTGGTCCTCTGTTCGTACAAGAAAATTATTTGAGATGGACTCCACGAGGAGCTAATGGAGACAAATACAAAACTTTGGATTTAGTCAAATCTGCAGCAGAGTGTCTTGCCATTGGTGACCGTGTTGAGAATTTAATTCGTCGTAATAATAATTGGTCCTTACTCCCTGTCCAAGCTGTTTTTTCAAGTGTCTTGCCTGGGGAGTATATGGAAGGATTTGTGGTCTCCGGGATTGATTTTCCGCAATGGTTGGGGAAGAACTCAAATCGAAATAAAAGAGCGAGACTACTTCAGCAGCTTCATACTCACGTCCATTTACAAGTATCGGGAAGTTTGGAAGCATTAAACATGGATTATTTACCTTATTTGAGAAGAGCCATTGTCAATCCTCTCGTCAAAGGGGATATTGATGATGCCGTGGGATACATGAATGTAAGCTTCAAACATTCAGCTTCATGCACCTCTTGTTTTCACTTCGCAAATTATTCAAACTATTAGCATCTGATTCTCATATTCACAGATATTCCCTTTCATTATTTCATTTTAGAACTACTCATTGCTTCGTGAAGATCTGGAAGGTATCAATGAACTTGCTCTCTGGTCAAATATGCGAGATCATCTGGAGAAATTAGATTCAAAGACCAAAGCTGCATTTACACGTCAAGTTAACAAAGAATCTTTTGTACCTTACTCTGTGGTCAAAGTGGCGAAGGCCAAAGGGAAAGCTGGAGGTGGAGACGGGGAGGACGAGCTGGAGAAGTTAGATGGGGAAGAGGAAGCTGAGGATGAGGAACAAGAGGACGAAACTGTGGAGCATGATGCCATGATCAAAGTCAAAAAGTCAAAAACTAAATCGGACAGCAGTAGCAAAGCTGGAAGCAGTAAAGCCAGTAAGGCTCCAGCAGAAAAGGGAAAGCGAGGAAAAGGAAAGTCTAAAGTTCTGAGTGATCTGGAGGATGATTCTGAAGACGATCAACCTAAAAAGAAAAGCAAAAAAGGTTCATCGCGAAAGTAATCTTCCTAGTTACCGCTTGTGTCCTGTCTTGAATTCTAAAATCTGATTGTATGTAAATGTGAGTAACGAATTTAAACAATTTTGTGTCGTGTGGGCGAAAGTACATTGGATAATTATGTACAACTGCATATTATTGAAAAAACACCTTGCGATTGCGTCTAGTAATAGTATTTTAACTCCCGCCACAAATTATTGTAGACTCATGTAAATAAGTATTTTAAACACAAATGTCTGACTGGTAATTAAAATACGTACACCCGTAACTCTGTACGCACCTCCACTCGTGTTATTAAATACATTCTACTCTATATTTTAAAGTATTATGTAATTATCATGAGGTTCATTGGTCGTTTCCTATTTTGTAATCATGCTGGGTGGACGTGGAACGGCATACAAAATTAAAAATAAATAAGAATCCAAATAAATTATGTACAAAAATATATAACTTTATTACGCACTTTCACATCATTCTACATTCTAGTGTAGCTCATGCGCATGAGTTTTGAAATGAATACGTATTTTTACATTATTACATTAATTAAAGGGGAGGGGGGCTAATGCAATCAAGTATACATACATATGTATTATTTTTAAGCCTATTATTTATTTTTTGGCTGTCTTCTTTAGTGTTCAGTAGAGTGCTGGAATTTTTAGCATTATAGACAGCGACAGCAAACCCCAGTATGTTTTCAAATGCACCGTTGATGCACAGTGCACGTGTAGCACTGCTGGCTGCGTCAGAAAGTGCATCTGCCTGCAATCTGCATCAGCCGGTTCTGCGATGTATCATTGGTTGAAACGAAACTTGCAACTCATTCTTAAAATCGAATTAGTATAAAGTAGTAGCCGCTACTACAATATGCGTGCAATCCCAAAGCAGCAAAACATCTTAAACTGCCGTAGGTATCTCACTAGTAATTAGTTTTTTAAGTAAGTCAAGTCAGCTCTGTATTCTGTATTTAACCGTAGAGAGGTCCCAGATCCAGTGGTATTGTTTGTGTTTGTCGGATCGGATCGGACCATCATTTTATCGCATTCATATACTGTATACTGACTAGTGGGTGGGGGTGGAACCGGAATAACGTATATCGTATTTGGTTGTTGGTAAGTAGTAGTAGTTAACTTAAACGTGCTATTATTATTGATTATTACTATTACTTATTTTCATTAGCCTTTTAAATAGATTGTAAGATAAATTCAGTTTGAATGTTACCTTGATTTACTTGACACGCAACATGTATAGTAGAGAGTAAAAAAAATTAACTGACATAAAAGTTGTACCGTCAGCCGTCAACTGTCACCCGTCATCACTTACCGCTGCCAAGTACAAGATATTTTTATATTTGGCAATAATAATCATCATATTGATAATAATAACAGCAGATCCATTCAGCCAGTAATAGTAATTATTGTGTTGTGCTGTAAGTCACTTTTATACAAACTATTTCTTACAATAATCAAAAATCCCAGTTTTTATGTAGTACGGGCTAGTACCTATTCCAGTTCCAGTTTTCAATTGCAACTACTTGGCTAATAACACAAGTTACCAGAGTAAAGAAAAAGAACTGGTGACTGGTAATAAACGATAAGGCCAAAAAGGAACCAGACATCAGTACTTACGATTTCTGTCTTGGGTTCGGGTTACTTTTGTAATTTGTTCACAAACAACTTCGAAGATTGTTATTTCTGAAATCACAAAACTACCACAATTTACGTTGTTAACAATGTATTTACACAGCTAAGATTGTGATTGTGAAACGCTTGGTATATAGCGACGACTGATGACTGATAAAAACAGGTGTTTTTGTTTGTCCTCCTGGGTGATTGTTCTGCATTGTGAGTGTACACAATTACACAATCCAATTTTACTAGATTGTGATTGTGAAAGCAGTATCACAAGCGAAAGGAACAATGGTTCTTTGTCAATAAATTACAACAACGGTACGGTAGCTCGGGTTCCTGCTATTCATGCAAATGTTGACATTTAAAACTAGGCAAACAGCTTAGAACTCTAGCTGTAGTTGAATAACAAAGCAGTTAGTAAAATTTAACACAGCAATCTGCCTAAATCAAAATCTTTATGACAGAGCGCCAAATCATAATATTTACAACTGGAAATGGATTCAGTATATAGACATTTATTCCCTTATCCCTTGTTGTTCATATCAAGTGCTTAACATTGAACAAGCTATTTTTATTACTTTCTTATTGTTTGTGTTTGTTTAATTTTGATGCACCTTTTGGAACCGGGATTTCAATTTTTGTAAACTATTAAAGTGAGAAAATCAAAAATGCAGCAGTCTTTGCCATCCCGTCTATTGGGTCACTACGAGTATGAAATCAAGCTTCCCATCCCGAAAAACAACAATGTTAAAAGGAGAACAACTCAGATTATTCAAGCTAATTTAAACACCACTATTATGGAGGTAAAATTTTAACGCTTTACACTTAAAAAAACGACGTTAGTGGTCAGTTATTGGCAGTACTTTATTTTCCGTTTCTATGCTGTTTTGTCTCTTATTGGCTCATTGAATGTACTTTTGAATATTGTTTCACAGATGAGTGAGGAAGTTTGTAAGCGACAAGGATACGATATCAAAGAATATGAATTGTGGTGAGCTAAAATAGAAACTTATTCATGGAGTCATTAAAACTCTATATCAAGTACTTAAATGTATTGTGTTCATAGTTTCGAAGGCAGGAGATTGGAACCTTCTGTAATGCTCCGTCATTCTGGCTTACCGGTTCATGGTGTCCTTGATTTCATTTTGAAATCAGACATACCTAAGGAAATTTTAGTTAACGTTGGGCTTCAGCTTGCTTCCGGGAAACGTTTAACCAATAAATTTAGCGTTGAAGGTACTTCTTTCTAAATTGACAAAATTATGTCTCAGTCTTACTATTATGTCCCAATAATATCTTATGGTAGCAAATAGTGTATTGTTAATCCAAGAGTAATAATCTTGCAATTAATGCAATCCGTTGATTAGATACCCTTTGGTCCATACTGGAATACTGGGAATCTAAAGGAGAGAAAATATTTCAGGAAGAGGATATCACTGCTGGTCCACCACTAGTCCCAGTGTGCAATTTCTTGCGACAAACCGTTGTTGGCAAGGAGCAACTTCAAGAAAAGACATTGCGATCTCTGGATTTGACACGCGGCAGCGGCATAATTCGGTTCTTTTACCGAGCCGAAGATCAGTTGGGGAAGCAGGCTAATGTGAGCTCATCTTTAGCAAGACCATCCAATTCAAAACTGGTGGAAGAAGATACTCCCATGCCAACCCCACAAACTCATCAACCAAGTCGAACTAACAATCTTAGCTCACAGTTAGGAAGGCTTGTAGGCTCTTCAGCTCCTCAACACGAAGTTCTTTCTCACAATCCAATTGTAAAGCACATAATTGAAGAGGACGCGAGGTTAGAGCCCGATATTGATCAGGTCAGTGAAAACACGGTTGCACCAACACTGATAACACTCGATAAGGAAGAACAAGAGCATTTTAGTATAGTTCCTGTCAGTCCCAGCGTTAACGGCGCTAGTAAGGAAGATCCTCCTGATGAAGAGGAAAAAATGGATTGTTCGGAAAAAGTCCTTCAATTCGCTTCGCCAGGACAAGTATTTGTGGTAAATACGAATCATTATTAAACTTCTAATATTTTGAGCCCATTCACCATGAGTTTGAATACAGCTGAATACAGTCCTGTTTTTTAATTTTTATCTGTCAAAAGTAACAAATGCCTTTATACGCTTATATTGCAGTTGGGTGAGAATAATGCGATGTTGTATCATGGTGATGATGTGTCCCTCAAAGTTGACGATGAACCTGACGATTTTTACGCTGTAACAGCGAAAGATGTTGAATCTATCTATCGGGATTTGAAAGCTAAACGGTAGTAAACCTTATTTACTGTGAAACGAATTTGGAAGCTGAGAGTCTGATGTTGTAGAGAGAGCTATTACAATTTAAAATAGCAGTGACATTGCTGTTTATTTGTTTTCAGAGCTGAGATGGAAGAGGCGCCTTTGTTAACGAGCAACTTAAGGAACATTGATGAAAGTTCAGCGAATGAGCGGATGTTAAGAGAGCACCCTAGTACGACAGTTAGAATCCGATTTCCCGATAGATTTGTCCTGCAAGGATCATTTGCTACAACTGACTCGGTTTCTTCTCTTATTGATTTTGTTCGTCGATATCTCAACAATCCGAGCTGCCAGTTTTATTTATGTAAGAATTTAGAGCTGTATCAGCAAATTAAGCTATTATAACATTCATAGAGGCAATGTATTAATAAATACTTTTATGTAATTTCTAACTTTTAATCCTTCAGTTACAGCTCCTCCTAAAACCGTGCTGGATGAGGCCAAAACACTTCTCCAGCAGAATCTTTTAGGCTTGGCAATTGTATACTTTGGTTGTGATGCCTTCCAACAAGAGAAATACTTAAAAGACGAATTTTACAACCAAGTTTCAGACCCCCATGAAGTGTTCAAATATTCCAGCCTTGTCAGTGGCCCTGTCTCATCTACAACAGTAACATCCTCAGGACCAGGTGGGCTTGCATTGTCGGGTTCTGAAAATAATTCCCAGCTGTCGTCAACTCATGAACAGTCGTCTAGCTCTTCATCTTCGACCAGGCCGAACCGGAACTCAACCTCTGCTTCCGCTGCGCCTTCATCCTCAGCGCGAGTAAATCGTAGTAATGCTGACAGCAGTGGGTCTGTCCCTAAGTGGTTCAAGCCTTCATCGAAGTAGTTTTTTATTTACCTGCCTTAATTCATTCTTAATGTTTGTATGAAATTCAATATGTTTATCGCGGGAAGTCGCGTCGAAAGTAATAATTAAATATTCGAATTCTGAACATTTGCTATATACAAGAGATAATCTGATCCTGAAAATGTCAATCCGAATATATTCGAAATAATGTCTATAATGTTATTTTATAGTTAACTCTGGGTACAATTGTACAGGAATTAAATTTCTCAGCAACACCACATTTTTTCTCATCATGAGACAAAACTGCAAGAGACAATTCCTTTTAATATTTAAATTATGAATTCACAAATAGAAAATGCTTCGCAATTAGAGTACTTATATTGCAACGACTACAACATAGCATCTGCCACCCGCTATAGTGCCCCATTTTCTAGCATGGAGACATAAATTTCAACATCCACCCAAATTTTACTAATTCAATTTTCACAAAATGTTCCCTATTAGTTATCTCATTCATATAATATGACGTGTATATATATGTGTGTACGTAGGTACTTGCAGTACGCAATTTTTAATAATAAGAACTCCGCTAAACAAGCAGAATTTAGAACAATAGTAAAGTTGTTCATACAATAAACCTTGAGTTATTTGTGAATTAAGGCGACCAATTTTTGGGATTGGAAAATGACATTATTCGAACCTACGAAACTTCACCACATGATTTATTGTATCAATTTCAGTATTATGAAACTATTACATAGACCTATTACGGACCAATATGTTTTTCAAACGACGACAAGTTTCATAGGCAAGAATAAATATATTTTATATTATAATATGCTGTCATGGTCTAACTACGTATTAAGAATTCTGTATTGTGGAAATGTTTTGATTTATCACAGTCTGTGTGCTCAGCGGTGGTCTCCAAATTACGCTAAATTTTTTAAAAACATGTTTTTAGTAGTATTGAAATGAGCCGAAATATAATTTATGCTTTTGTAATATAATATAATGTGTTCCATTACTGCATCATATATATATTAGGTAATAAGTGTATGGCTGTATGGCATAATATCTCAAGTCTGAAGTAATTATAAAATTTTGCATCAATATCAATCAATAATTGACATTTGTAATTTGTACCCATGGAGTGGAAACTGAAAAAAAAATTAAAAAATCATTATTCCTAAAGGAAAAGTGGCACTTACAAGTTAAAGTATTTAATAATTTTCATTGAATATTTTGCTTTCTACGATTATATTTTAAGGTCGTTGAATAAAATCAAAATATTGCCAATAAAATAACCAATTTATATTTAAAATATGAATTGTTCTTTGCTACTTACAGCATAATTAGAACTTGCATTAAGTACACATGTGCAGAGTTTAGTAATTCATTACTTTAACAATATTAAATAAAACGAGGGGAAAAATATGTTTATTTCCTTTAAAAAACCATTAATAGTAGCGGCATAACCATAATCGTTTGATAAATGGTAGCTGGTACTGGTGCTGGTATTATTGTGTGAAAATAAAGCGCAAAATTCCTGTAGATCACCTACAGTAAAATAGTTCCATTAGATGACGGCACATATTTCAAATTGTATCCAATGAAGCCTACAGTTAAGCGATAGCAATCCAATAGAACCACAACAGCTTCGAAATACCGTCACCCTCACTAGTCAGTAGCATCAGGGAGCGTTTAAAAATGATGTCATTATATTTGCTCAATTTTCTGACCTACCCACCCCCTTGCTTGTAACCAGTGTTCGATGCAGTACAAAACGTGAATTTTCAGACCGACGTACCTTTTAAATAATAACATCATTTATGGATGCTTCCTAATGTCTGCCTAGTTAGCAATATGAGAAGACCACGGCGAAGGACAGAAGGACAAAGCTCCCTACCACACCTCACCTATCCAGCTTTCCAAAGATGAACTTTTCCTATTGGGAACAAAACAGTGTTGAACGCAGGGCAAATGTGGGAATCCTCAATTGATCCATACATTGTTTGGGATATTTCCAGGGGAAGGAGCCAAAGATGTCCTGCCCGACATTACAAAAATATTAGGCTTCCTACCTCTGGTATTGCGTTGGTAAACCTCGTGAGATTAAATCCTTAGCAGGTTTTCCTCCCATTATATCTCTGTACCGTCATTTATGCATAGCCCCAAGAAACACGAACTCATTGGACTTGGAAATTATAAAATAAAAGTTTTAAAATAGTTTAAACTAGAATAAGGCCAGTTGCCATGCAACTGAGTGTGTGTTGTATGGGCCGTATCGGTGTGTGGAACTGCGCAGTGTTTTAAAAATTTGTTCCACAGCCCGAGTCAGCCCATACAACACAAACTCAGTTGCATGGCAACTGGCCTTATTCTAGTTATTGTATGTACCTACTTATATTCATATTTGCCGTCAGTTCCCCATACAGGGGGGCGCTGCGCCCCCCCCCATAACTTAAACTATAATATATAATCATTTCAAAAAACCATTGGTGGATGTGACTTGTCTGCGTGGCTGTTACATCATATCCTTGCCCCTATTAATCATAAGTCTGTTGTTAAGTAACATGGAACTACCTGGAGCGCTGCGCCCCCCCCCCCCCCGCCCCCCTGGTAAAGTCACCTGTATAATCACCATGTATAATCATTTCAAAAAACCATTGTTTGGATGTTTTTAGCTGTGTACATGTAAAAGGTAATAGTAAATACTTTCAGATCACAATTTATAAAGGAACATGCCTACTACGTATTTCACAAACTAATAATTCACCATTGACACGATACGGTTAATAGTAGATATGTCCTTTATACATTCTGATCTGAAACTATACTAATTACTGCTGATTAGGACATGTTCTGAAATACATAAAAAGATACGTAGACAGCCATTTTGGCAAAGAATGATCTTTCCCAATGGTACCGGACATGTGAGTTTTATTTGAACAAAATTGGTTTAATACTGTGGGAGGAGATGCGTGGAAACTTTTGTATCATGGAGGAGAACTAACTATTATCGTCCAAAGAGACCCGGTCGAAATTTTTTTTCATTTTACTTGTCAACGAAATATTTTTTTTCTAACGCCTCATACTACTAGTAGTAAGAATCCTCCGTTTTAGTGGAATACATGCATATGGTATCCTGTGATACCCGGGTAAACCTGAAACCTTTTATAATTTTTAAAACGACTTTATGGTTAAAATATGAACATTTTTGCTTTCGCATATTTTTTGGTGGGCTGTTTGGCATACACCTGATTGTTTTGAAATTTAAACTCTTAAAAAATCGTATTATTTTTTAATTACCCGGGTTTTGGCAATGCTATTGGGTTGTAGCTTGTTCATTCTTTTTCTCCGGACGCCACCCTAACTCCACTATGATTATTTTTTTAAAAAATAGGCAAAAAAATTAGCTATATTGCTGTCTTGAAATTTTTGCAGAGCGGGGGTGGCGTCAAAAATTACAACTGATTAAACTTTAATTGTTAATTAGGATTAAAGTTGTCGCCGTTGCCACGTTGCCCATTAGTTTTAACTTCCTGCATGTGAAAGTTTAAACTCAAGCAACGGAACGGCAACAACCACACCAGAACCACAGCAATCCACTGCCACAGTGGGCTAGGTGTTAAACATGCTGACGGTTTTCGCGGTGCTCGGAGTTCGAATCCTATTGGTGGAAAAAAGTTTACGCACTTTTTATCATTTCTTATGCGACTAGACTACAGAATATCACGATAGATGGAAAGCCCTATTCAAACTCTATCATTTAAACTATAAATTTATTTATTTTGACACAATTTTGGTGCGGCATTGCGCTGGACGATAATAGATAGATTTAGACATTGGGAAATTAAGTGACGTATGCTGACCTGCACTTCAAATTTTAAAGGGGAGATTATTTTTTAGTGCCAACTTCAGACTTTTGAATATTATTATTATTTTGTCGATGGTCAGTGCAATGCTTTACTATAGTCAATAATGATAGTGTAAATAATACTTATTATTATTACTACTTTAATCAACCACTCAATCTGACTCTGCAGTGATAGTGCTGTACTATAGCCATGGCTTATTTGGACGTAGAATATTTTTTTAAATTATTACTACTTAAATCCACAACTCACTCTCACTCAGTGTTGTCATAGACATTGCCTACATTGAAAATCAACATGACGGTTGACGGTTTGGAGCTTTTATCTATGGGATTAAAATCCGAAAATCAGCAGTAATGAATTTATGTGGTACTTTAGGATCAGAACTTATAAACACACAAACCTACTACTTATTTAACAAAATAAAAAAATTATTTAAACTTTTAGTATGTATTTAGCTGTAGACATCAATGTGTGGTTGGAGTGAATGGGTCACAAAAAAATCCAAGTAAAAGATTGCAATCAATATTGATTTCTTGTTTGCTTTTTAATATTTTTTTGATAACTTCTGGCGTTTGAATATAAAAAATGAACCGCCAATTTGTTTACTCTGAATGTCGGCTTAGGGTATGACAAAAATAAGTGTCGAGTGTGAGATTACAGTCTCAGAGTGAGTGGAACGTAATCAACATAACTGTATTCGGTTTGGCTAATTTGATTTGGCGCTCAAATACATTCGCATCTACGAACATCGTTTCTCTACAGCATCCGCCAGCAGTCAAAAGTTTAACTGCAATTTGTTGTCATAGCAATATGCAACGATGGAATTGAATGTGGCTGCGAATATATTTCGGAACTACTTAAGACTAAAGAGGGTTTTTCATAGTCATGGGTAGCGTGCACAAATAACGCAGGACGTCTACTTCTACGTGGGGTAGGCCTATCATTTTAAATGGACGGACATTCCGAAAAAAGGTTAGGGTGGGGCTTCAAAATTTTAAATTTTTGCACGCTTCTATAGTCACCAACATTTAAAATCGTAACTCTCGCCGTTTTCTGTAGTGTGGTCGTGGAGTGGAACTTACTGTGCACACAGCCGTTACCATGGAGTACATGCATTGTTGAATAATTTTGCTTATGATACTGTATGTGATAGTCGATAGTGTTGCACTGTACTGCAGTCCAATCAACCACTCACACTCGACTCCACTCTCACACTGTACACTCAGTGTTGTCATAGCTAAAGCATATTGATTCGTTGTTTGTGTTAAAATTGAATGCTTCGTTATGGTGCTTACTGTTAGTTGGAAAAGTATTTTATTACTACATTGATCAATTGGCTTTGACACTGGACATTTATTGTTGCCATAGCTTTAGCCAACATTCAAAGTAAACAAATTTGACGGTTCCTATTTTGAGTGGGATTACGTGCCTCACAACAACGATATCCAGCCCCACTTTAGTATATGGATAGAGATATGACTTCGCTTTCTTATACATGCATTAATACCAAAACCAGACCTGCTAAGCTGCTGGTATACAGTACATACATTTTCTGGTCTGGGAGTATTTAACAACTCACTTCCTTGTGCGTCCCAAGTCCCAAGCTTTAAAAGCACTCCATCCCCCCTTTGCCGTGTGCTCATGGGTAAAAATATAGGGAGCTAGACTAGACTAGACTACCCCATGTTACTCACGTAGTTTTTGCAAGCTTCCTTCAAATACGTTGTGGAATACGTCACGTACAAATAAAAGTCAGACAGAGAAAGAGAGACACTCCCTCGATTTTCCTTGAATACTCATAGCCATAGCGTCGAAGAGAGGAAACCATACAGAAATAAAAGGTAGCACTTTGATACCATAACATAACGCAACTACGCAACCATACAACGAAGGAAAATTTCCATAGAGATTAGAGAATTTTTATCAAAAGTCGACGTTGTTGGATTATAAATTTTTACTCTCCTGTAATCAGGCAGGACAGAAGGAGCATATTAGTATTAATTATTATTATTATTATTATTATTATTATATTGTTGGGCTAGAGATTTCCCGGAAGTTTGTTATAAAGATTTTTTCAAGTTGGAGTTTTGTACTTTTCTATTCTCAATTCAATTCGTTGAAGATACTGATAGTACTGCACAAACATAGAGTCAACAGAGTATAACACAGTCGTTTTATTAACTTTAAACTTTTATCTCCCCTGATTCCAATTTGTGGACTTTTCTGTGTGGGTTTATACTACAGAGTTGGAACATTTTGGGGTCTCTTGCTGGAGAAGTTTTGGGAAGCCAAGCTTACAGACTGACAGACAGGAGGAGTCATTTTCCCTAAACATTATATTAAATCAATCAAGCAGGAGGAAGACGTGGTGGACTCGTCGATTATTCCCCCAGTTTTGGCAGTATTTCTATATTATTATTTCTGAACTTGAGAGTTGACAATATTACTACGATTGTCATTGTTTTTACAACTTAATTTTTTGAAAGCGGTGTTGCTATTTGCTGGGTGATTGTTATTTTTGTTGGGTCCAACATAATCATCTCATCGTTCATCATTACAGCTTGTTTGTCGGGCTCTGCGACTCACAGTTTACTGCGATTTACAACAATAACAACAACTACAGCAACAAAAGAAGCAGAAGGAAGACAATATACAGAAAGAATTCCGACTTCTTAATATCGTCACACATCTTATTTTATTTTGTTTAAAAAAAACTACAGATTATTTTCTAAAAATAATTTCCTCATTCTGACCGCAGAGTTAACAAGTCGGTCGTATTTCGGGATGGCGGACGAATTCGATGTGGATGCTCTGCTGGAAGCTGCTTATTTGAATAAATCGGTAAGCATATTTTTTCTTTAGAACCGTTTTATTATTTTTTAATGATAATGCTATAAGCTAGTGTTGTTCGGTGTATATCATATATGCATCCATGATAAATTACATTTGATAGTCGATGTTCTACGGAAAGATACGCTTGAATTTATTTAGCGGTTACAAACAGATTTAATTGTTTCATACCGACTGACTTAGTTGTTAGTGGTGCTAAGTGCTAACGATTTGTTGGAATGATGACAAACTTACTTAGACAGCAGCAGTTCAGTTAAAGCGAATGTTATTAATTATACTACTGGGAATTCTAGCGATAATGTATGTATAACATCATTATTTATTGCAAAACATTTGTTTAAAACCAATAATAGCTAGAATAAGTATTTAATACTACTGAAACAACTTCTGTAAGATTGCAAATTATTGAACGGGCTGTAATCGTGCTCTGGAATCAAGGTCTCTAGTTGTTAGTGTTCCTGCGTACAGTTTTAGTATGCTAGTAATGGAATATTTTCATTTCCATTACTGCGTGTCCACGGTTTTAGATTCAACCAAATGTTCTTATTATTTAAGCCTAAACGTTGCCGCATACATCGATATATAATTATAAAAACGACGAAAACTAATTTGTCTTTCATTTTGGCTTTCGATCATGTTCATGCATTGTATTAATATTAATGATTAATACGGTGATGCAGACTTAAACTCACAACATAGCACCGAAACCGAAGGTGCCTGGCTAGTGAGTATTTATTTCGATTTACTATGGACCAAACAAACGATAACTCGATTTGATTTTCCTCCATAGAATACATGCATGTCATAAAAAAAAGTATAAATTCTGCTGGTATTTTTCTGAGCATGTCCTGTGTCTTTATTGCTTCGGTTGAAGCATCCTAAATATTCCTAAAGTCGATAGATATGAACTTCTCTGTGTAGTTCTTTCAGCTTGGCGACAGTTTACCATTTGATATTTAAAATATATGAATAGAATGATGCTAGAAGTTTCGAGCTGTACTTGTTTTCCAGCCAATAGTACCAAAGCTGATGAATCCTTCCTAATAAATTTTATATCAACCACGTACGATTTTACAGCTATCGATTTTCGTGTTCAGAAGCTGTCAATATGGAGCAAAATAATGACTACCGATGTAATTGAACATAAAGTTTCTTTCTATATATTATTTATTTTTGTATTAATAGAATACCTATAGTTCAAAAATAAATTCCCTACTAAAACTACCTACATTTTGCTGATATATCAAAATACAGCTAAAGCGTAAATCATTAAGAATGTTGGTTTTCAAGGTTATATCTTTTAGACACTTCATTATTGTATTTTGATGACGATTATATAATACTAGCTGTTGTAGTTCCATGACACTAACACCGGCAGAATGGAAATATTTATGAGGCTTGCGTATATTATAATGTGGTTGTATTTATTTAGATACGTGCACACGGGCCAGTGGGAGTAACTCCCAGAAGGCCTCTAGCTTTTGCAACCTAAAAACCACAGCTAAAAATCTGAAGTTCCGGCCACGGTAGTCACCCCCTCAGTCTCGTCAGTTACTATATAAGCTTTGTATGCATTGCAACAATGGGTTCAAATAATAGCGATACAATTATTCGGAATTAATGATATGTTTTCTAAAAACAAAATTTAGCGGTCTCACATTTGCTGATCGACATTATAATAAGGACTATATGTATCATTATAGAATGATTTCAAGTGACATGGTATGGAGGAGGCTCCAGCATATGAAACGTCAGGATATTGAACGAAAGGGTATTGAATATTCATTTGTTAGTGTTAAGTATCTATAGTACTTACGGTATACAGTAGAAGTATTTTGTTTTTTTGTAAATTGAGAAACTACTTTGGCTAAGGAATTTTTTTTCTATTCTGGACTAGGACGAGAGAGAAAAACGAGAGACAAGTCAACTTGGACGAAATCGTCAAGGTTGGTTTGCAGCTTGGCAGAGTTGCTTGAATTTGTTCCATGGTTAAGTTCCCTGTCTACGGGAATAGATATTTGTTCTCTGGACAAAAGTTCATTTTAAATTTAATTATATTATGTATACCATACCACAACAACCAAGTTTATTATTTAGTCAAATTTTGGATATGCCTAAACACAGCATTACTAATCACTTTTACACTAGTTACACTTTTTATCACTTTATTCTCAGACTCACTTATCGTTACCTATATATTTATTTTAGCAGAAACCAATTAAGGTTTTCCGTCTATGAATAGCATATATACACACATTATTTTCAGACAGTTACCATCAGACTTTTGTATATTCGTTTAAAGCAATATATTATGAAAATTAGTATTTTTTCTTGGCAATCAAGTTTTAAATTGTAATTAAAATGAGATCTACAACGTTTTTTGTGATGTGGAACCTTCTAGTGTAGGTCTATAAAAGCACAAGGTAGTTTCGTTTGAACTAATTAGTAATTAGTATATTATACATTTAGGTATATATGTTACATAATTTAAATATTACATTCCCACTTCCCACCTTTTAGTTTCGTGAACGTAAAATGATATGCACATTAGATGCTCATACACATATTATTGACATGCTAATAATTGTATTATAGTTTTTAAATTTTAATTTCATTTTCCGAAAACCAACTATTAAATATGCAGGAGAGTCTGCTGTAAATGTGTTGGTACATAGTCTCTCTAACATTTATAATGTAACTTGTCAGACTGATTGCAGATTTTCCAATTTTCCAAGGGATGGATCGATCATCTTTACTAAAAGATTCGTTTTCTCACATTCTTATAATTTGCTCGAGCTTTACACAATTTAGAAATTCCATAGTACCTAATGTGTCCAGAAAGACACAGGCCAGAGACACAAGCAACACTCTGTAGTCTCACTAAGTCAGACTAAAAACTCAACAACAGAACTGAAAAAAAAACGGTATCGTCATCTTCCTAAAAACTAAATTAAATCTACAGAGGCCGACGTTTCATATAGATGTAATTGTATTCTTTACAGATGATATCCCCATGCTCATCCCGCGTCTGTTCACTCCGCAGGCAGGACTCGACTTCCTTTTAGAATTTTATTTTTATATATGGACAATATGGAGAGATTCTTATATATATATATTTGTACTTGTACTTGTAACTTGATACGTGGCAAACAACATACAACTTTTTCTAGAATAAAAGCAATAACAGCAGCATTGCCTGGGTTAAGAGGCTTTCTGTTGTTAAAATTGGAAAATTTTTGATTGTTTCAATTTCTTGGGAAGGTAATATAATTATTATAAATAAATGAAATGGAAACATTACCGCTACAGATCGTATGCCTCAAGCTGTGTGTGGTAAATTGCTATTTCCCTTAATTCGCATTGCAATTTTGATTCGGAACTTGAGCGAGTTGTTATTTTGTAATAATGAGTATCTAACATTGATTATGTGAGTTTTACTAAAAGAAAAGGAAAGAGGAGGACAGTAGTCTACTTGTTTACGTTCCCCCGCATGATATTTGAACATAAAGAAGAATGACACCTTGAACTATAGCTAATATAGCTATATAAACAAGAATTCACCGATGATTTTATATGATATTTGTTTTGACGAAGAAAAGTGGAAGTAAAAAAATGATCCAAGATATAAGAAAGAAAGATAGTAAAGATAGCCAGGGGTAAAAGGATATAAAGTTGATTGATTGACACAAAAAAAAATAAGAATTAAAAAAAGTCTTGTGTGATTGATTGGGATTTTGACATCTTGCAGACACCATTGTCTGATTTCGCAAAATATATTGCTTCCCGACAAAAAAGAAAGCGCCACAAAATACTTCGAAGTTTCTTGGTTCGATCATCATCATGCATCATCCAAATCCAACTCAACTCGTTCGTGAGTGTCAAAACCTACTTACTACTTCAACTACTACCACAACAACAACAACACCATCAACACTTGCAGCATCAGCAGCAGCGACAACAATACTCATCAAGGTCTGGCCTATGAATTTTTATTTTTCTGTGGCCATTCCTTGATGGAAGACTAAAGTCTTAAATATATAGATTCATCATATCATCTTCGTGTGTCTCCAGTCCAGAGTTTGTTACAAAACGACTTAATAAATTATTTCAATTCAACTATACCAAAATATAGTATCCAAGTTTTGTTAGAAAAAACAACATCATCATTCTAACACAGGTGAGCTTTACACACACACACACTCACTCACTCAAAAACCAAAACACTTCTCCGTTGTTGCTCCGTCCTTCTCCAGCTAAAATTGAAACTATAGCAGTTTTCCATTGTAATGTTTCCTGTATTATCAGTTGTTGAGAGAGTATTCAAATAATTGTTACTGTATATAATGTAAAAGTTTTCTCTCTAAACTCTACTCACTCAATAACAACAATTTTGGCCCTTAATAATTCACAAGTCACGCAGCAGTGATGTTCTAAAGTTACACACACCTGCAACTTGTACAGGGCTATACGCTTATATTTTTAACTTTGTTGAACATTATACATTATTGTAGGCATTTTAATTTTAGATGTAAATTGTTTTTCATTTATATAAGGAGTTTCGAGTTTCTCTTGTGCATTTTGCACGCTACACACATGTTTGTAAATAATTTTTTTTTAAATTTTTCTTGTCGTTAGAAGACAAGACGAGATTGGATTGGTTGTTGTTTCGTAATTTTAAGAAATTGTAAAAAGATTAAAATGTTTGTTCATATATATATATACATAAAATTCCATCCCATTTAATCTACCTCTGTATGTCTTTACAGATGACTCAATCCAAAGCAGTTGTTTTAATCGTCAAAATTTTCTTTTAATCATGATGGGTATACATTGATTGCAATTACGGTAAGTGGATTATTGATTGATTAGTCCTGACAAAAATATACTTTATATTCTCCCTTAATTCGTCATATCCTTTCTTCTTCATTTTGTGGACATTTTTTGGTGTGTGAAATTTGGTCAATTCAATCCTAAGGGTCAACTATTAGGTAGGTAGGAGGGTGGGACAGTTTTATTACGTAACTTCCTGCCCTGCGACGACTGGTGTTTACGTGAATGTACTGTCAGCAGCTGTTATTTTTGAAATAGATCAAAAATAAAATGTCTTCGAAATTTATTTAAATATTTGACATTACTAACCAGAATGTGAAGTATTCGCGTTATGACCAAGCGATTTAAAATTAAAATCCTCGTTTAAAAAAATCCTCGGCTAGTCTATGATTATTAGGACTAGAATGTTGCCCTTTAAATTTAATTTAACGGTACAAATAACAACTCTGTTGGTTCCGAATCAGTAATGTGTGCGATTTGAGTTTGGTTGCGTAATGTTGTGTCCGAGCTTGTGAAGAAATGTGGTGTTGTTTGCCATGTGTCAACAATATTGGTTATCTACTCTAGGGCCGTAACGGATGATGACGATGGAATCTGTCTTACAGATGTGAGTGTACTGTAGATATTTCATTCCCACCCATAGGTACTTAGGTATTGATGGGGTTCCCTCTCTCCACTTGACTGACTGATGGTTCTCGTTTTTGGTTTTCGAATTGATTTAAAAAGGAAACGGATTATTTACAATAATTACGTTGATTTGATCAATATATTCTTTATGATGGAGCTTTTGAAATATACCAAAAAAAAACTGTATACTTAATATTTGTACTATGTGTGTAGGTAATGCGGATTGTTAACTGGTGCTGATATTAAGAATAAATCGCAATTGCAAGCTCAGGGTGACTCCTTGGAGCGTAATTCAGGAATAATTACTAAAGCATTAAACACCATTGTTAATTCTAGTCTTGTATTTTTTTTTCCAAAAACCTTGACTTTACCCGCAACCTCTGGCTAATCATTTTATATATGATTGGATCTGCCTTTCCTTTTTTGTCCTTCAAATTTGACGCATTTCATCTCTATCATCATGGATCTCCGTCTATTAACTTCATGGCTTTCTAATTTCCTTCCGTCGATGGATTTTATAGGCTGATGGCGGTAGTGGGCGAGAATTTGAAAACGGACACTACACCAATGGGAAAAATTCCCCAAAGTAAGTTTTTAAATACAATATTAAAAATTAGTATTACTGTGCATTAGAAACTGAATGTGTGAAAAGGAGAGGATTTATTGGTAACAATTTCGTGTTTATAGGGAGCCGGAACATCATGATGAACGAGAAGAGCGGGAGAGGAAACGGGACCGAAGTCGAAGTCGGGAAAGGAAGCGAGACAGAGGAAGCCGGGAGCGGGAGAGGAAGTCGAGGAGAAGTAGGAGTCGTAGTAAGGAGAAGAGACGTAGTAGTAGAAGCCGTAGTCGCGACAGGAAAGATCGTAGGAGGAGTAGCAGGGAGAGAGAGCGGGCTTCTAGAGGAGATCGGGATAAAGAGAGAGATAGAGGGGGAGAACGGGAACGTGAAAGGGAGTCGCATCGAGAGCGTGAGAGAGGGGAGAGACGAAGAAGGAGCCGATCCAGAGGAGAGCGGGAGAGAGAAATAGTGCGAATCAAGCGAAGCCGTTCTAAGGAACGCGAGCGTGAACCACGTGAGAGGAAAAGGTCGCGGACTCCTCCAAGACTTAAGCTTGGACCTAAGAAAAGGCGCTCAATGTCACCTATAAAGTTGGGAGGTGATACACCCTTATCTCCCGAGGAAAGGGATGCAAGAACTGTCTTTTGTATGCAACTCAGTCAGAGAGTTCGAGCAAGAGATCTTGAAGATTTCTTTTCATCTGTGGGCAAAGTTCGAGACGTTCGAATGATTACTTGTAATAAAACTAGACGTTTCAAAGGAATTGCTTATGTGGAGTTCAAGGATATTGAGTCAGTTGCACTGGTAAGCTACATTAGCTATCTACAATAAAATGTTGTATTGAAACTGAAATGTTTGTTTGTTTTCCATCTTAATGTGTTGTACCATTACAATTGTATTAATTTCTTGGTGTTTTTATTACTTAGGCTTTGGGTCTGGGTGGTCAGAGGTTGATGGGCGTCCCCATTATTGTTCAGCCTTCACAAGCAGAGAAAAATCGAGCTGGTCAAATGGCAAAGGCTGGAGCAATGGCAGCTGCTATGGCTACTTCTACTCCTGGTCCTATGAAGCTATACGTTGGCTCTCTCCATTTTAACATCACAGAAGAAATGTTGCGTGGAATTTTTGAACCTTTTGGACAAATTGATGAAATTTTATTGATGAAAGACCATGAGACTGGACGATCTAAAGGATTTGGATTTATCACGGTAAATTGAATTGCATATTAGGATGATCATATCGGATTATCATTGTGATGCAATGACTGGTTAACGATGACGTGAATTGTTTGATTTTGTATTATTTCATTGTAATTTTCTAGTTTCACGAAGGTGAAGATGCAAAGCGTGCTATGGAACAGCTTAATGGATTTGAAATTGCTGGACGCCCTATGAAAGTGGGTTATGTTACTGAAAAATCGGAAAATAATTACTTCCATAATCCACAAACCTTTTTAGATACCGATGAAATGGATCGAGCGGGAGTTAATCTTGGTGTGACTGGTCGTCTTCAACTCATGGCTAAACTTGCAGAAGGTAAGCAGTCTCTATGCGTAGCAACTTTCCATTGCTATGAAATGTTGTAGCAGTATGATTTAGTTTGTAAATTAGTACCAATGATGCTAATAGATTTTAATCTATCCCCAGGAACGGATTTAAAACTTCCTGAAGCTGCAGCAACTGCTTTAAATATGCAAAGCCAGTTTCCACACGGACCACCTCCGGTCGCTGCGCAGACACCTCAACAAGTAGTTGTTGCTCCCGCGATTGCAACCCAATGTTTTTTGCTCTCGAACATGTTCGATCCAGTACAGTAAGTTATCGTTCTTTATAAAAAAGCTGTAGCTATTAGTTGTATTTTGTATTTCTAAAAATTGGTAATGAGCTAATGAGAATATAATATGTGTATTCCCGATAATAAGGAATGTGATGATTCACGATTATTATTTAAATAAATTTTAGGGAAGCTAGTAGTCCCAAGTTTGAGTCGGATATTCGGGATGAAGTCCTAGAAGCGTGCATTGCTCATGGAGGAGCAGTCCACGTTTATGTTGACACTACGAATCCAGCGGGAAATGTCTACGTCAAATGCCCATCAATCTCAACAGCAGTGGCTGCCGTAAATACCCTACATGGTCGATGGTTCGGTGGAAGAATCATTACAGCGGCCTACGTACCCCTTTTGAACTACCATAGCTTATTTCCTGATGCGATGGCCGCGCAGACCACTCTTCGGCCGCGATCCAAATAACAGTGTTAACAAGCCTTTGAAGCCTTTGTACTACAAACTACTATCCTTATAGGGATTTATTAATGGAATTTGCCTGATTTCCTGTTGAAGTCATTGTTAAAGTTTATTTTAATTTACCTTGTACCACATACTCCTGTAATTGATAATCTAAATGTACGAATGAACTTTCCTTTGTAATAAAAGTAACTTCGCAATATTATATGTACATACAACCGAATATTATTATAAATGCTAGAAGTAGATTTTTGATTTGTCGTGGCTTATTAACTAGAATTAATAGCGACTTGTTTTACTTTACTATATATTATACTTGCTCTTTTTTTAGGGATTTAACCTTTGTGGGTTAATGTTTTTTCTTTCTTTTTTATTGTACTACTTGCCTTAGTTGTGGGGTTGACAATGGTATGTACATAATAATCGTATTGAGTCTTTGTCTTATACATAGTTGCTATACAATGTTGATTTATGAATGTAAAATTCTGTAATTATTATTACAATGAATTGGCAAGGCTCAATCATTCATGTGTAATGCTTTGGTGTGTATATTGGAACACATGTATATTAAAATTCTATATGAATACCTTTTTGAACGGACTCACATTGCCATTGTTTTTTTATCATCGTCGCACACCACTGTGACTAGTAGTCTTGCCTCGTGTTCGAATGAGGTGCTGATAAACTAATGATGCTCCGGATGCTCGGGACTTTGACATGATCTAAGAATTTGAGCCATTCACGACATCATAGAAGTACTCACACCGCAACCCCCCGTATTCAGCTGCATCCTTGAACCCCTCTGGAATATTTGCTTGCAATGTTAAATTCTAGACCCCGGATTACCTGTCGAAGCCAGAGACTAGAGATACGTATGCATGTGGCCTTGGGCCGAAGATTGACTGCTGTTACGGTGGTCTGCGTTTTTAAAGGTCCCCTGATGGAAAAATAGGAGGTTGTGTTTTGTGTGAGTAGCAGTAGTAAAAATTATTAATTGCCATACAACCTTATAAACACGAGGTTTATTGCGTATGCATGCGCACCTTGCCTTGGGATGGTCAACAATTATTCACACAGAAAAAAAATTTAATCGAAAACAACTAAACAAATTATAAAGTAAGTCAAGAGTACAAACTACAATTTTATTAGTCAATCTAGCATGACAGATAAATTCAATGATTTCACAAAAAAAAATACCAAAATTTCATTAGCGAACGACATCGGGTCATAAACATGCTAAATATGCAACTGAAAAAATGCTTCGAATATTTTATAGATGTAATAACCCAAAGAACAAGCGATAGAATCACGATCCATAACCGATACAACGTCTTTTACGATCTACAAGCATGTTAATGCACGTTAGGCAGTTAAAGCAGCAGCTTTAGCAGCCTTTCTTGCTGCTTTCTTTTCAGCTTTTAATTTGGCTTTTAACTCTTCTGGAGTTATGCCATTTTGACCCAAGTTGTTAGAACATTCGCCTGTTGGTTGACTATCGACGTCAATCAAAGAATTGTCGTCATGTCCATTCAATGCTTCTCTAGCGTCGCTTCGCTCGGTTTTCGACTTTTTCTCCTTTTTTCTGGGTGTTTCACCAACTAATGGGTTCGCTAAGTCAATATTTTCAGATGTGAGGGATTCGTTATCCCTCTTCCTCTTTTGCTTCTTAGATTTTTTACTTGGAGTAACTTCTAAATCATTTATCTGATCTACAGGTGTCGCATCTTCTGTAATAATATTTTCTGTAGATGTTTTTCCTGAATTTTCTGTAACTTCAATATCTAGATCCTCCGTTTTACGCTTCTTTTTATTCTTTTTCCGCTTCACTTTGTCTCCTTCCCCGATAGCAGTAGTTTCTTCACAGTTTTCAGTAATGGAATCGGAAGCTTCAGGAGCTAACTTTTCAGTTTCTTCATCAGCAGGTTTATCCTTCTTTTTCTTCTTTTCTTTTTTATCTTTCGCTGGAGGATCCCCAGGAGCGGCTGCGGACAATTTAATGAGTTTTTGTTTTTCTGCTTCCTGTTTCATCTTTTCCGTTTCAGATTTCCATTGTGCTTCGAGTAAACCCCATACTTGGTCGATGGTTCGTTCATCAAATTGATTTCGACCCACATTTCGAATAAAATTCTAAAAAAACATAATTCCAAATAAGTTTTATATTACTATGATTCTTTACTGGTAACTCCCACTTCACAGGTTGAGAAGCCGGCGTGTGAGCAGCGATTCTGTTGCTGACACTGTCATTCGCCTTTTTCTCTAATTTTAACCATTTAAAAAACAAAAATAACAAGTCATGATCAATGTCCATTCACTAACCAAAAATTTTGGTTTCTTTCTAGGAACATTCTCGTGCTTAGTTAGTGCCTGAAGAAGATTCCGAGCAGCAGGCATTAACGTTTTTCCTGCTGTTTCCATTGTAGCTTGAACGGTTTCAAACCAAGCCATTTGTTTCTTTTCTCCTTTATTTCTAATAGTAGGGGCTTTCCAGCCATCTCCAGCATACTTTTCCTCTTCACTGATACATTTAGTGTGCACCTTGTACTCATCTCCGCTAGAACAATGAAATATATTTTATTATTCAAATTGAAAAAAACAAGTTATTTACGCATGAAGGGATTATACTTTATACTTTAAACTATTGCAATAACAGTAAGTGGCAACATCGCATCCCAATCTCATTCTCAAATATGGCATGGTATTATGGTATATGGATGATGGACACTTTCCTGTCGGAACTTTTGGCTGTTCATTTCCTCCTGGACAGGTTCCTTCGGGAATTTAATAATGTAATATAATGGCATTACTCCCCGTGGACAGTTTCCAACCAACTCGTAATGTCCCGGGGGAAAATATCCCACAACCAAAATACATTTACATAGTTATGCTTTAAGATGATAATGAAATAAAATTCTTACGCAAAATTTTTTTGACAATCCATGCATGAAAAACTTCCAGTACGACATTGAAACATGTGCTTGTCTACTTGTGCTTTTTTAATGCCTTCTCCGCATTTATTGCAGCAAAAAAACACCATCTTCCCGTTAATTGAGTTGATGGAGATTCACAAAAATCACGAAATAAATGTTCTTAAATAATTAAGCTTGAGAGACAATAATTATTAAATTACCACTAATCACATTTACACGATCTGAACGACTTAAGATTTAAATTTCCACGTGCAGCAGCTTTGTTATAGTGTTTTTTTGGTGTGTTAGATTCGACTTCGACTCTTCATTCATCAGTTCAGATTTGAGAACTCACATCACGTCTTCTACTTCTATACTTTTTACCACGTTAATAAAACAACCAAAGAGAACCCAAATTGTATTTGAATACTTTTTAACGCATGCACTTGGTTTTTGAATGATTCCGCCTGACCGCATGTTATTATCATAGAGTCAGGTTGTCATCAGGACTCAATAGTCAGTGTTAATACCGATAATGAAGAATGTCAATTAAATTACAAAATTAGTCGTAGCCGTCGTAGGTAAATAAATTACCGCAATCCCAATAATAAAGTAAATATAATGTAGGTTTACTATAGTCAGTATTTTAGCTATGTATACAATTGTCTATTCAATGTTCAAAACCAAATGTTTAGTAAGTATTTTTATATTTGTTTTACTGTATTAATATAGTTGTGTTACCGATGGAAGAATGGCTTGTCGCCAAATTGGTTTCAATAACACGTTAATAAAGTTCAAATCAAATCAAATAAAGAAGATACGAACAAACGTTTTTAATTAATTGCTTTAAACAAAGTCAGAAGACTCTATCATGCATGCGTTGCAACGTAACGGTGGGTTTCTGAAGAGCGTAATAGGAAAAGTAGATAACCTTTTTTGATTTTTAATTAATGGAGAGATTCGATATTCTAAAATTATTATAAGGTCGAAAGCAATTTATGTACACATATGTATATAAGCACATACAGACCATACAGTACGCAATAAAATAGCATGATTACACATTCATCTATATTACTACTTCTTTACACTTAGGTATTTTAAATTTATTCTAGCTATGTAGATAACGACAACAATTAATTAGTTAAAATTATTACATAATGACCTTTCTCGAATTTAGAATGTACATTGTACAAAATACAATTTCATTATATCCTACAGTCTACTTACCTAGTATGTACTTTACTTAAAAGTATATATTACCAGCAATGTCCTTCATAGCGCCTACATTCACTGAATCTGCTTTTCTACAATTTTATTTGCGCAAGCAAAGCCTTTTTAAATAAAATGATCACGTTTTCCCTCAAGAAGGATTCAAGAATAGTTTCCGTCTTATGTGCCGCCGTGCTGCTGTGAGGTTAATTAAGAAATGGTATATTGCTGTGGAGATGAAAATCAATTAAATACACAGTAGAATGGTAGTGGTGATGGTAGGTTGTTGAGCTGCCATGCCGCGCCGGTAAGGAATTTAAAATCATGCGAAGCCAAGAACGTTTCGAAACAAAAAAAAATACTGAAAAATGATTATTATGATTATTAGTGTTTTTAAAATAATAATATTAGCAGATTAATTACAAAAGTAGCGTTTATCCTTCGGAAATGTTTGAAAAAGTTGAATTCTGCATAATCCCTTTCTATTTCCAATAATTTCCATGTATTTCTAAAAATTTTAAATATTGGACTTTCCTGTTATAAAAATTTAGTTCTATTTTGAGACTACAGAAAACCACTTAATAAATGAAAAATAAATTAAAAGAAGAATCGAACAACAATTAATTATTTACTAAATAAATTACGTACTATTTCGAGATAGAGAGGAAAGTTAACACAGAAAGCAAGCAAAAACTTAGTTTTCACACTCAGGCCGCTTGTTTTTGATGTAACTTTGAATCCGTTCCATTATCCCCAGTTTAAACATTTACAAACTTAATTATGTATGATTGCTACACTGTCATATAGCGCAGTGCTCTTCAGTTCAGCGGCTTCGGACTCGGTAAAAGTACTATTTATTTTTTTTTCTCTCAATGCCAATGAAATTTTTACATAAAAATATTTCACTTCAAGTATAGCACAATAATATATAGTTCCTTATTTAGAAAAATTGTGTTGCTAAACATGAAATTACAGGAATAGCAGTTCACAACCTGGACCTCTGGACACAAGAACAAATTTATGTATTTAAACCAGAACCAGGAGATGATTTATTTGAGAAATCCTGAGCAATTAATTAACCATTAATTAATACTCAAGGATCTTTCAAAATCTTGAGGTAAAATCGTCATGGGTGATGAAATCAATGGGAAAGAAGCGGATACTTTAGAGAAAAAGGATGAGGTGCATATTCCAGTTTTTTTTTACAAAATTATGTAGGACGTTGTTCATTAGACTTTTAAGGTCAGGTCGGGTAGTGTGAGTGCAATGGAAATAGCCTTTATTTGATTCTGGAACCCTTGTAATAAAGTCTATAGTTTGCCCGTCTAGGAGAATGAAGGCGACACTGGGAAGGGTACAGAACCGGAAAAAGCGGAAGAGATAGATGGGAATCAGGAAGCCCCAGTTGAAGCGGATCCATCTAAAAGTATTATCAGTCGACAACCAATTCCTTATGGCGATGTACGAAATTTACGCCCATGTTTCTATCTATATCTTTAACATTAAATATAAAAACCGTAATAGAAATAAGCGGTTAAAAATTTGTGAAAACATTTTCAAAAAATTGTTTTCCCACTGTGTAGTGGGAGTCAAGAGTTTCTGTGGGAAATCAAGCAAATGTGGAAGAGAGGGACAAATGGACAAATCAGCTGGATTTCCTTATGACCTGCATCTCAATGTCAGTTGGTTTTGGAAATATTTATCGGTTCCCCTACGTGGCATACACCAATGGTGGAGGTGACTACCTACAAAGTATTACTTGCAAATTACAAATTAAAGTGTCTTAAATTTACCCATATATCTTACCCACTTCTTGTCTGTTTCATCCATATAGGAGCTTTTCTGATTCCGTACGTGGTGGTTTTATGTATTGTTGGCAGGCCTATGTACTTTTTTGAATTGCTCCTTGGTCAGTTCTCCTCTTCCGGCCCAGTGAAAGTTTGGGAAATGGTCCCTGCATTTAAAGGTTTGTTTTAAAATTATTACAATAATTTTGTAAGCAGTTTTTTAAGAAAAAACAAAATTCTTTGCGTTGAAATAGATTATAAAATTCATAGTATATAATCTACCCATATAGGAATTGGTTACGCAATGGCTCTTGCATCTACTTGTACTGTAACATTTTATTGTTCCATCATGGCCACTACGATTTTCTACATTTGTGCTTCCTTCTTTAACCCGCTTCCGTGGGCGGATTGTGACCTCAAAAAATATCTTTTGGATGGTAAACAGCGAAATGATGTATTTTGTGCAAAAGAGGAGATTTACCCCGTGATGGTATTCATCCCAATTCAACAGCAGGCTGACCCGGGTTTAGTTGCATGTCCAAACTTAAAAGATGGATTTTGTATGAAATTTACCGAGAAATTTAATGTCACAAGTGGGAATGGGTCCAATGCTGAGTTATACTTCAGGTTCCGTCTAAATCATGTGGCACTGTTTTAATGTGGAATACGACTTGTGTAATTAATTCGTCAAGTATAGCAACTACTTACTCCAACACTTGTATCCCACAACTATGTAGGTATCATGTGGTGCAGGGCTACCATAACATTGATGATGGGATTGGGGCCCCGGAGTGGAAACTCACATTATGTCTCTTACTGTGCTGGATCGTAATATTTGCGACATTGGTTAAAGGAGCTTCGAGTTCTGGGAAAGTTGCTTGGTTCACTGCTATCTTCCCATACTTCATCCTCGTCATCCTTTTTGGGATGAGCGTGTCGCTGCCCAATGCTATCGACGGGATCTACTATTTCTTCTTACCGGAATGGCGTAAATTACTACAGATCAAGGTATTATAACTATAAGATTAACTACACAAATTATTATACATAAAAATGTTTAAGTTGGGAGTAGCCGGATTTTTAGTTTGATGGAATTTTTATCATCCAAGTTAATTGGGATCGATTCAATTCCCGTTCATTCCTATATGTATGGTTATTTATTTAGGGTCAAAGACTGTGTGAGTATTGTGCTCTCAAAAAAATGTTTTTTTGAAATTATGAAGGTTTGGTTCGAAGCCGTACAGCAATGTTTCTTCTCTCTCGGAATGGGATTTGGGCCAGTTATTATTTTTGGATCTTTTAATGACTTCCATCACAATCTTTTAAGGTAGCATTTAAATAAGCTAAACAAATTTATTACAATTTTTAAAATAGCTAAAATTCCACTATGGATTTTTTTTGTGTTATAATTGAATAATTGAACTGGAATTGGACCTGTAACAGGGAAGTATGGATAGTGAGCTTCATGGACACCATTACAAGTATGCTTGCTGGCTCGACCATCTTCGCAATTCTAGGGAATTTAGCGAATGGAGGTGACATTTCAAAAGTAGTCACGGGTGGACCGAACATTGCATTTGTGTCCTACCCCTCAGTACTGGATGATTTTGGCTCTTATCCCGTCCCACAAATATTCTCCGTCCTCTTTTTTTTCATGCTTTTAACACTGGGGATTGGGAGTGGTGTGTCCTTCACACAAGTTGTGATTCAAGTCATTTCCGAAGAGTTCCCTAAAATTAAAAAATGGCTCCTCACACTCATTGTATGCATCTGTGGTTTTCTACTGGGCCTTATCTACGTTACTCCGGTAATTTTTATTACTCTTCTAATTCCGACATCTTACGCCGTCTTTATCGACATTACAACTGCATGCTTTACGCAATTTTTTCATATATTTGCATAATTTCCGTTACGATTTTTTAATAATAATAACAATTCAAATAAAAAAGGGCGGCCCGTTTACACTTCTACTCGTGGACACATTTGGCTCAGGTTTTATACTTTACATCGTGGTTCTACTAGAAGTAATTGCAGTGGCTTGGATTTATGGTCTCCGTAATTTTGTCAATGATGTTGAATTTATGATGAAAATAAAAATCGGCTGGTTCTGGAAAATATGTTGGGGATTTTGTATACCAGTTGGCTTACTCTCTGTCCTGTGTTATCATCTAACTAACTTTGGAACTCCTGCCATCGGATCAGTCCCACTACCTGACACTGCTATGGGTAACAATGGATGATATATTATACTACAATTATTACATATTTGTTTTGTAGCTAGCAGATAATTAACCTTCTTTAACTTTAAAGTTTCTTTTTCTTTTCATTTTCTGAATCATCAAAACCTGAGTTTAAATTCTTTATTTTAGTTTGTGGCATTCTCTTGGCAGCTTCGATCACATTTGTGATTCCTTCCACTGGTGTCTATGTTATTTTTACTCGGAAAACTCGCTCAATTTACAAAGTAAGCATTACTATTATAGTGTGATAAATATGTTGATGACCCATCATTTGCATATTATGCATTTCTTTCCTGTTCCTCACTCTCTTTTGTTCCACTATTCCAGAAATTCAGAGCTTCCTTCCACCCAAGTCGACTATGGGGACCTTATGAACAAAGCAAAAAATTAGAATGGGAAGAGTACAAAGCTACTGTTCCGTATCGATATCATCCGTGGAAAGTTTGCAAGAAGAGCGCTAAGCGGGAACCAAGTTTAGAGGAAATTCCGAAAAATGACCCGAAAGATGCTACGATGGAAGATATGACAGTTAAATCCCTCTTTATTGGGAAGGACGAGAGTCTAAATAAAAAAATCCAATTTAAACTACCAACGACGACGATTATAGAACCAGGGCCAGGACCAGGGTCGGAGCCGGAGCCGGGACCGGGGCCTCAGAAAAAATCGGCTTAAAAATAAATTCTGTTGTCAAATCTCAGATGGGATCAAAGCAACGGAGAAAACCATATTCTTCATATGTCTGTATTGCGATTGCAATATAATATCTTTCTGCCTGTTTAGAATTTTTGTTGTATTTGATAATATATATGAAAGAGGGTAAATTCGAGAATCAACCGTCTCTCTCTCTATCTCTCTTCATTTTGACCTTGACAGCTTTATGTAATTAAGTTTACATCTTTGCATTTATTCCTTTATCTTTCCCATTATATCCTTATAATTTCATATGATCGTTTGTGTATATAGATACGTACAGAAAGGCTTTTTATATGAATGTGCAAATAAAATAATTTATAAAAACACTTATTAATCCCGCCTTTTATATTATTTTTATTTTAACATAATTTAACAAAATAATATCTATACGAGCAATACTGATACAAGTTCGGGAAACACACTCCGAAACCTACTCAAACTTGCTATTATAGTCAACGTTTATGCAAAAGAACAAAGTTGACACGTTCTTATGTGCAAAATAAATCTGCGGACAGCATACTTCAATATAGCACTGGCTAAATGATTTAATCCAGACCGCTCAAATTATTATTAATTTCCTTACATGTATAGAGCACTCATACTCATATACTATTACGATAAGACATAATGAGTTTACCTCATACACTTTTGGCTACTGCTGGTGGTTTTATTACTAAAATATTTTATAATATATAGTATCAGCCAAATGTTTTTTGACAAATTATTTTTACCGAGCCAGTTTGTTGTGGTGATTCATAAAAAATTTACAAAAAAATTCCTGACTATAATCACATGTATAATGTATGTGTGAATGTGTGAGCTCCGCAGACTCCAGACTCCACAGTATAGATAACATAAGATCATCAGAAAAATCAAAATTCCACTCGCTATATACATATTTTACATATTATTTATAGGTATATACATTTTTAGAAGGACAAGACACCATAACGATTAACGATAGCGCTATATACTTTTAAAGTTTAATCTTGTACATTTTACTTGGAAAGAGCTCAAGGGACAAAAAAGGTTCAATTGACTGTGCATCCAATTACATGGCTATAGGTATGTATGATATATGACTCCATATTGCTTGGATGGAATTTTGCAATTAAATTAAGTAACTCATTTATCTTCTTCGTTTATATCAGCCAAGTCTTTATATCCTTCACCCAAGCTATGTATGTTAATTGTTCATCAAGATCGACAATCAGCGGAACGTTCATGCAATTGGGTGTCAAAAACAGTCGGCAGCTTAGTCGGCACATGTGGATCGTACTTCCTTGCTCACCTTGAAACATAAATTGAACTTTTAGGGCACGTCCCACTGCCCCCGCGACGAGATATATCATGTGCCTACTGATCTGCTGTTTTATATTCTAACCGCTTGAATGGAGCGTATACACAGAAATAAATACCCAGCAAAATTGGCCTTAGTAAATTCTTTTGTTCTGACATCCTTTTATTTTGATCTTCGCTCTGTTAATAAATTGTAGGGTTTGCTATTGCAATAATAATATTTATTACGCTTTTATTTTGGACACTATTTTACAGTGACACTTATCAGTTTCGTTTAATTTCCAGTATTCTTCCTGTATTCACCAGCTGCATAATTATGTAAACGTTTCATTTTATTTAAGCTACAGGTTTTGCGGAATTTGTGGAATACACACCTTAATACTTTTACTTACCCTTTCGTAATATATTAATATTGCATAAATGCAAAAATAATAGCCAATTTTAAACTGCCCGGGATTATCAGTTCAACGTTGATCATATATAATCTATCCCCAAAACAGAATCTCTCACTATTGTTAGTAGGGGAAAGTAGCTCAATTACATACTAGTAGAAATTAGTGCCCTTCATTAAAATAGTAGTGCGTTCTTGTAAGTAAAGGTTGTTTGCAAAATCGTGTTAATTTAAACCTAATTAAGTAGACAAGGAGATGCCTTTATCTAATTTTGAAACTGCTAGCGCGCTAAGGAATGGGGCACAAAATAGCAGGCAGGATGAGGAGGTTTGCCTTACAGAACTTACACAAAATTCGGATTTTGAAATTAGAGGTTTAAAAAAATAATGATAATAAATTGGTTTTAAAACTATAATATGTTTTAATTTTTCTTTAGAAAGGCAGCCCAGAAACGTTTCCAATGGCTTATATTGAAAGAGAAAAGGATCTGAATGGAAGCGAAAAATTACAAGATGTGCTTACTTACGGCGAAAATATTTTACAATTAATAATAACAAGTACTTTTAATTAAATTTAACAAAATAACTGAGTGATACTGACTTATAGACTAACACTGTTTGATTAATACTGTATTTAGGAGGAGACGCAGCGAGTGGGAGTTACAATTCGTGAGCGTCCGGAATGGGCTAATCCCCTTGAGTTCCTTTTTTCCAGTATTTCATTGTCAGTGGGACTGGGGAACATCTGGAGATTTCCCTTTACAGCCTATAAAAATGGAGGTGGAGCTTTTCTTATTCCATACCTCATCGTACTTTTCCTAATTGGGAAACCAATGTATTTTCTGGAATTAGTTTGTGGACAGTTCTCCTCTTACGGACCTGTCAAAATTTGGAATATGGCTCCGATTTTTAAAGGTATATTTTGTCAGTGTAGTGCAGTATAAAAAATAGATATATAAATCATATAATATGCATTGCATTGACAATCTTTTAGGAGTTGGCTACAGTCAGCTGGTAGCCTCTATATGTGGTGCTTCCTACTACTGCTGTATAATGGCAGTGACAATCTTCTACTTGATTTCATCTTTCCAAGAAATTCTTCCCTGGGCGGAATGTGACCCGAAATGGGCTGGAGAGTGTGATACAAATGGGAGTCATTTTCTGAACAAAAGTTTACCAGAATTGTTTTTTGAGTACGTAATTTCTGTTTCATTTCATCGCTGTGCATTATGTACGCCTAGTATATAGTTATAAGAGAAAGTGATTTGACTGATGATAAATGTCATATTCGGATAATTTAGAAAGGAAGTCATCAAACAAAAGGAACAAATAGATGATGGCTTAGGTGCACCGGATGTGCGTCTTACACTCTGTCTCCTAGCCTCCTGGATTATCATCTTTATTACTCTGATCAAAGGCATCAAAAGTTCCGGGAAATTTGCCTACGTGTTTGCAATTTTCCCCTATTTTGTTCTCATAACTTTGCTAATTCGAGGACTAACTTTACCTGGAGCAGCAGACGGAATCTTCTATTTCATTACACCCCAATGGGGGAAAATTGCAGATCCACAGGTATAATAAAGTCTGCCACTTCCGTTTTTTCATAACGTGCGGTTATATGGGCGGAATGGTATTAATGTGATTTTATTTTAATGGGCTATAAGGTTTGGTATGCTGCCGTTGCGCAGTGTTTTTTCTCCCTTGGCCCAGGGTTTGGACCAATCATCATGAACGCTTCCTTCAATTCCTTCCGACAAAATATTTATAGGTTTGAAATTAATCAATATAATCAATCACACTGCTTACTTAATATTTAATTGTTTCTTGTAATTTTGTCAGTTTGCTAATTTATTTTCGTTGCATGCTATCACATTAGTAATATATGTAAGGAAATACAAGTGAAATATTATTAATGCCCGATGTTTCTGTGTCCATAAAGAGATGCGATGATAATATCACTCATGGATACATTTACAAGTCTTCTGGCTGGCTGCACTATCTTTGCCATTTTAGGAAATCTAGCTTTTCACACGGGAGTCGATATTCCACATGTGACAAAAACTGGCCCTGGTAAATAATTTTTCTTTAAAAATTAGGATAAAGTCAAATAGCTCATGGTATACCATTATTTCAAAAAATTGTGCTGGCTCATTTTATATTTAATTATTATTACAGGTTTGGCTTTCATCTCCTATCCACAGGCAGTTGCCCAGTTTGATATTTTCCCACAAGTAATTAAATGTGCACACACAAATTTTAAATTAATCTGTGAAAGTGAAAATATGTGTAAAAGTAGGTGGTTCCGGGTGGTATCGTAAGCCATAAACTAATAAGTTTGCGATATGCATTCATTGTTTCATTTTAAAGTTTTTTGCTGTCCTATTCTTCTTGATGATGCTCAGTCTGGGTCTCGGAAGTTTGACAGCTGTGGTAGGGGGAGTAGTGACAATCATTTGTGATCAATTTCCTCAATTTCGTCGAATTTATGTCACTATAATTGTGGCGATTGTAGGGTTCTTCCTTGGACTCATCTACGTGACACCAGTGAGAAAAATAATATACTTATTTTGTATAACAACTAATAGTATACTATTTTAAACCGATTGTAAGAATTTGAATCCTTCAGGCCTTTCTTATAGATACTGACGTGAGAGATCTAAAACATCCTACTTGTTTATTATTTAAGCAATATGTAAATTTGAATAGGGAGGTCAATTCATGGTAACGCTAGTGGACCACTTTGGAACGAGCTACGTGATTTATATAATGGCATTATTGGAGCTGCTGGGAGTCGTCTACATTTATGGGCTGAGCAATTTCTGCGATGACGTATACTTTATGCTGGACATTCGTATAGGTTGGTACTGGAAAATATGTTTGGGTTTCATTGCCCCAATTTCGTTGACGTCAATTTTGTCCTTTTCTATCGTTACCTCCGAGTCACTAACACACAACAATTTACCCTTTCCTCGTATTGCCACCGGTGAGTGCAAATATTATCTTAGCCAACATTTACAACATCATTTAAAGCACTGCTATACATAGGTACCTACTCAATTTCATTTAACTTGTAACTATATTTCCAATTTCATGCAACTATGCTACTTATGCAGTTTGTGGATCTTTACTTTTGACGTTTGCTCTATCCTTGGTACCATTGTGTGCAATTCATACAATTTATACTAGAAAATCAACATCGTTCTTAAAGGTGAAATACTAAAATACTAAAATCCTTAAACAAATTGTTTACTCAACGTTTTCAGAGAGCAATGTTTAAATGTTTTTTTTTATTTTCTAGAAAATCAAGGAATCATTAGCACCAACTACTGAGTGGGGCCCAAGGGATTTAACTTTAAGGAAAGAATGGGCCGCCTGGAAAGATAAGAGATTAAGGAAGTGTAACTAGCGTTATGGACTATAATAAACATTCCTTTTTTTAATAAAAAAACAGTCTTCTGATCCCACTAATGGGGTTTATCGTCCTTAACTAAGTACCTACTCAACGAGACTCCATTTTTCACTTGCAGTTTGCATATTTCTCTCCAATCAGTTTTGATTTTCTTCCTACTCCAAATAACTTAGGTTTTGTAACTGGATATTATACCATAATACATGATCAGATAATACATATATGTATTGACACAACACAATAGTGAACCAAAATACTGGCTTGGTTGATAACTGAAAGATTAATAAGGTACCTTACCTACGTGTTTTTAAATATTAAGTTTACGAAACCCGTCCGACTAACTTGGGAACGTTTTTGCATGTAATCCAAAAAAATATTTGGAGGCACATATTTTTAACTATTTAAACAAAAAATCCTCTGTCAAAGGATTCGAAAACTTGAAATTTCATGAAAATCGGATGAGAAATACTGAAGTTCCAGGACCACAACGCTTCAAATTTTAAATGTTTTTAAACTTGGGCGGGCCACTGTGACCAAAGAACACAAAATGCACTCAAGTTGCTTTAGATCTGTAATATCTACAAGTTGCCTAACCTTTTTGAATAGGCCTTTTTGAAATCCCTAGGGTCTAGGGTGCTTCCAAAAACGTTCCCAAGTAAGTATATACAATTAGGAGGACGAGTTGGCTGACGTAGAATTCTATATAAACTCTCTAAACTTCACAATATATTATTGCCAAAGCCAAATGGCTCTGACGTCATACTGATACATTTTTTAAAACCAATGTATAAAAACGGTCTGCAACAATTACATTATGTCTATGATAACACATTTTTGTTCGGCTACATATAAATAACTGAGTAGAGTGGGAGCTTGATTTCATTTAACACAACAAGCGTAAATTATGAAACACTTGCTTTATTTCATTGAAAATTTGCCAAATTGTAATAATAGGATGGGCTGGAGAAGTATTTCCACTTCACACTTTCTACCTTTCAGAAATCCAATGCAATTTTTAATTATAACAATCTTATAACAGTCTTATTTACTAACTTACTAATGAAATTATGAACGAGCTTATTATATACAAAAAAACCTTCAAGGTTGCAAAAACACGAACACAAAAAGCAAACATTAACAAAAAATTAAATGGTTTATGAATTCCTATTGCTCCCATCACGAGTACAGAAAACGGAAAATTTAACAGGTCTGAAGAAAAAATTGGATAACCAATTGCATTATTTAACATGGTCATGTAAGAACATCATGTACGAGAGGACCGCCGATAAATACTGAATCCTGAGCATTTTTACTGTAAAGTACTAATTAGCCGTAACCACAGTCGGTCTAATAGAGTTCAATGCCTTTCGCTTTAAATAGCGTTCAACAGCATCATCATACATCGTGCCAACCGTTCTTTTGTCCCAAATACTGGGCAATTTTGAATCTTCTTCGCTCAATTTTGGTGCACGTGGTGACGGAGAACGTGAGGTCTCAGACTTTCTCGTTTGAGTTTCCTTCCCCCGCCTAATATCACTATCATAATCACGATTTTTCTTACTTTCTTCTCTATGACGGTCCCGGTCACGGTGAGACTTTTTACTGCTTCTATGTTCATCGTTTCTTTTTTCCCGAGATCGATCGCGATAAGAATCATGCCTTCGCTTGGGTCTGTCTCGATCGCGACTTTTACTTCGGCTTCGACGGTGTTTATGTCGAAGTGAGCGGTGTTTATCCTTATGGTGTCTACGACGGTATCTGTCACGGCTTCGGCTTCTTTCTCTGCTTCTACTTCTATGCCTGTCTTTACTACGACTCCGTCGGCGACCCACATTAGAATCTCGGCTACGACTACGACTTTTATGACGAACATGATTAGAATCACGACTCCGGCTTCTTTTGTGCATCTCAATGGAATCTGCACTCTTACTTCTAGAACGTACTGGATTAGAAGTGGGACTGCGGCTTTTTTCTCGATTTTGATTTTTCTGAGAATTTGGTTGGACAGGATGCGGTTCGTCGTCCCGAACTGGTGACCCCAGTATTTCCTTTGGTGGAGGTGACGCTACTTTATTCTCGTCTTTTGTTTCTTTAGACAAAGATTCTTTATACAGGTGTCTATAAAATCCACTTAGGTCTTTTTGTTTGGTAACGTCTGTCATTTCTGTATACAAAACATAAGTGAAAATTATAAATAGTCCATCATTTGCCACTACAAATACGCATACAGTCTATACAAATGTAATAGTACTCCGCAGGCGTATGTTCATTATACACAAATCTAAGTTTTAATGCGCTGACCACCGTTCTTACCATCAATTATATCCTGCCTTCTTTCACTTTCTAGCAATTTTTGCGTTTCTTCCATTTTCTTTCTATATGCACCGGTGACAAATTCTTCCTTATCTTTAAATTCATCTCCTTCTTGGTCTCTCTCTTTTTGAACTTGACGCTCTACTCGCTGTTCATTTTCAAGTTTTCGTCTTTCGGAAGCTTTCAGCAAATTTTCAATATATCGCGATTTTTGACTCGACTTTGCAACATTCCTTGACTCAAGCTTTTTTTTCTCAATGTCGTCATAGACTTCATCATATTGATAAACGGTCGGATCATCCTTAAGCGCTTTGTTAATAACTTCGGTAGCCTGCTTCTGTTGCAAGCTATTAGGAGCTTTGCTCTGTGAAAATATTATAGTCAGAATAACTTCACTGATTCAATATGCACTTAATCATATAATTTACGGATTAAATTTCTAGTCGATGAAACTGAATTCATACAACTATTTCGACAATGAGCATACCTTAGCTGAAGATTTACTTTTATTCATCCATGCAGGTACGTCAGAGTCATCAGAATCGTCGTCAAAGATATTTTTTCTACGAGGAGAGGGCACTTTTGAATTCTTATTTTTAGATGGAATAATCAACCCATACCTAAAATAGTAAACACAGAAGATTGTTTCTTATTCGGCAAATTTAACCACAAGAAATAAAATGATAAATATCATCGTTCATAATTCACTGACACCTACCACCTACTATTGATACTGACGTGGTTTCAAAGGAAGGGGACCCATCACCCATGGGATCACTAGTGACTACTTAAAACTTTCTGACATATCATGAGTTTATATTTCACAAGTGAAAGCATTATGATATTAAACTAAAAATGGCATAAATCGATAAAATACTTACTGTTTCTCCGTCATTATGCCTCTTCGTCCACAATGTCACCTTGAAAGTATTTCTGAATTGCAGAAAACAAAAAAAGCTAGGGCTAATTTACTGCCCTGGGTAACTTAATGCCAACGAGTTAGAAAGTGTTTTAAAATCCAAAGCCAGACAAGCGATCAATGCTATTAACATTATTATTAATTTGTATATTCCTTTCACTATCAACTATGGACTATGTTCCAAAAATATTAATTAGCAGTTATTTTTACTCAACATGAATCCAATAGTCGAATAACCTCTACATTCCCCTTCTACTTTAAAAATAGTGTATGACAACAACGGCATTCGGGGATTTGGGCAGCAATACACAATAACAATGTAGAAATCCAGAAGTCACAACAAGACAATCACAATAATTATTTAGTTCTAAAAAAACGAATTGCTTTTGGATTACACTGAATAATGTACTGAATAAGGTATATACTTACTTACGTTATGATATGAATTTGCATTACAATACTTTACGTTTCAAAAATTCCGCGGTTGATACGATGGAAGCCAGTCTTCTCCCTAGATGGTACATTTGAGCTCACTAGAACCCCGAGAGTAACTTCGCACTTGGGCCATTCAGAATTTAATTTTATCTGCAACAGAAGATGTCTGGCCTAAAACAATGCACTTTTGATTTAATTTTAAGTTAGGTTTTGAGTTTTTTCGTAGTTTGTAGAAGACAGTTTATGTGCGCAAGTTTTTTTATGGAAGATAAAGTTTAAAATTTTTTTTAAGTTTTGGTTTCGCTCAAAACGATTAAAATTTCATCTCACGGACTAATTACTCCATGTTAAGTTATTGATGTTTTGACAAAACGGGATAAGTCCACAAATCAAATTTTTTTTTAAATCTAAAAAATTCCAGAGTCGGTCTATAGCCTTATGAAACTACGGTCAATACTATAATTGTATTCACGCTTGGTGAATTACAGTACCTGTAGAAAGGAATTGATTTCAAACCAATAATCCTGTCAACTTTTATTCATTATTCGTTGTTCCTGTGAAATTTGCTTTGATGGACTTATCCCGTTTTGCCTAAAAACTCTTCATATATTGGCTGCATTATGATGGATGATGAGTATGCATACTTTAGTATGATTATGTAGCTATATTATCTTGTACGAATTTCCAAAAAGATGATGGGTTAAAAAATATTATATCCATATACTAATAATAGGCTAAGACATTGATTTCACTAGAAAAGTTAACAATTGTTAGCCTGAAGAAACTCGCTTTCAGATTAAACAATGGTTAACTCTGAAAGCGTATTTCTTAAGGCTAACAATAGTTAACTTTTTTAGTGAAATCAAGGTCTAATGGAGCCTGACGACAATGAGTGAATAATGCATATAGCCATGCATCCAGCCAGGGCCAGGAGCTATATAGGGTCCGTCAAACTGTTGTATAAGCTTTACTGTAGATAATATTATAACAAAGCTCCAATATAATTAATTAAAATGACACGAGTAATTTAATTGTGGAAGGGAAAACTACAATAGGAGTATAAACCACTGACTACTTAACATTGATTATTCTGAATGAATCATAAACAATAATAGCTACGTCAGTCCATATGTGAATAATATCATCAACACACGAACATGGTTTCTTATTATGTATTACACGAACAGTGAACTCAACAGCTTGAAGCAGGTAGTAAAACATAACAATGAGTACTTAGTTTACTGTTTGTGGGAGGGCATTATCATACATACCGATTCATGACCAGAAAATAAATGAAGGCATCACTTAAGATCATTCAAATTATAAGATATTCCTACTATTTTATAATGGAAGTTACATTTACAATATAAACAAAAATGGGACTTAGCCTCTTAATTGTAAGTATTATCGGGTTAACATCCCTTGCATTTCTCCATAATATTACAGCCCAAGAATTTTCTCCAGTGATTACTTGCCCGGAACTACTTCCAACCGAGGTACCTTTTCCTCCTCTTCAACTCTCCTTATGTCTGGCTTTTAAGTTTAAGTACCATTCAAAATTGTGTACACATATTTCTCAATTATTTCACATAATTTGTGTAAGGGAGTGAATCTGACATGTACAAGTGGGCGAGGAGATCCCGTAGACTGCTTGGAACGAGCAGAGATCGGAGCAACCGCCAGCTATAGGTGTCTCCAGTTCTATGAAAATGAACGAAGTAGCTTTACCAAAAAGTGCAAAGCAAATGGTCAATGGTTTCCATCCAAAACGTACGAATGTCGTTCTGGTTAGTTTTTATTAAATAAACGGTTTACTAACAAAATTGTTAATTGTTAATTGTTAATAGCTGTGCGGTTTTCCCTTATAGCAATATGCTACAATGTAGTGGTAGGCAGTATGATTTTACGATTAGTGAATAATTGACATTTTTTATTGTGCTATTTGGGGGATAATTAAAGATTGTGGACTGCAGAATCCAAACTACGTAGGCTACATCGCCAACGGTTATCTTGCTAATACTACTCATTGGCCATGGCATGCAACAATTTTTCGGAAATCTATATATAAAAAAGGGCCACATGATTATCATTATGCTTGCGGTGGAGCACTTATTAGTCCCTCATTAATTCTCACTGCGGCACATTGTGTGGTCAATACTCAGGGTCAAATTACTCCCTCAGAGAATCTCCGAGTTGTTTTGTTTGCAGGATTTAGTGACTACAAAATGATAATGAAGGATTCAAATTCAAGGATTTTGAAGGTTCGTTTTATGTACAGTTCTTATACTTATTTGAAGGATGCTGCTTAAAGCATTAGATGGATATACATACTTATCTAACATACTCTATTTGAAGAGGTTTTTGGGAAAACGGGACTAGCGCCAATTTTACAGGAACAAAGAATTTCAAGTAAAGTGTGACACGATGATTTTTTTAAGCTTAGTATTTTTTCACACATACTGTGCCTAACGAAGCACCATCACAAGTAGTGGCTTAAATCTATAGAGCAATTTTTGAATTTTTCATAAAGTATTTAAAAATGGTAATTTTGTGGATTTGACCCGTTTTGCCAAAATATTAATAACTTAATATGGACTAAGATGGGCAGTGAGAGAAAATAGTAATCGTATTGAGTAGAACCAAATCTTATTTACTTTTAAACTTTTTCAGGGATAAAAAAATGTGAGGACGTGAATTGTCTTTTTACAAACTACGAAAACACTAAAAAAACAAAGTTGAATCAGAAATGCATATTTTAGGTGGGCTTATCCCGTTTTGAAAAAAAACGGTTAATGGGCTTAACCCGCTTTGCCAAAAACCGATGACCATTTTTTAAAGTTTTGGTCAAACGTTGACGTGCATTATGCAACGCATTAACGTATCGAGTTAAATAGTACACGGATTTCAAATTATCTCATTTTTGAAAAGAATTGGACTTATCCCGTTTTGCCAAGAAACTCTTCATATAGTCATTTTATTACTTCGTGTGCATTGCATATAGTTTCATTGCGTACAAATTATGTATTCTGTTCAGATAGCATCGTTTGAATACCATACAAAATACAATCCTTGGAACTACGACAATGACATTGCCATTTTTCGGCTATCAGAAAATGTGGAGTTTAGCAAATTTATTCGTCCTGTTTGCTTTCCACGGAACAACGACAAAAGTATCCGGCTTCACGCTTACCACGTTTCACCTGGTTCATCAGGGTACGTAAGTACACCGTCCCTAAGTAATGTTTCAGAATAAAATTACATAAACAAATACCAGTGCAAAATACCTACCTACTACCTACTTACCTATGCACACGTATACTTATTGTTAGTAATTTCATAACATTTGTGCGTAGGTGGGTAGGTGGGTACTTTTAGTTTACTTTTTATGAAATTTATATGTCTCTGACTGCGTACGTTAGGTTGTTGGCTTTGGCAAAGATGAAACTGGGAGGGTAAGCAAAAGCTTAAAGGAAACCCAACTTCCGATCGTGAGCACGAGGGAGTGCGCTGATATTGTAGGAAAAGTTCACAACGGTGGTCAGTACTGCGCTGGATATCTAAATGGTGACTCATAATTAATTTATAAATCATGAAGCTACACACGTCTGACATAAGCATTGGTCAATACACTTGTGTAAGTTAATTTAATTTATTTGACATAAATCATAAGGTACTGCCGCCTGTTCGGGTGACAGTGGTGGAGGGATGTATTTTTCATATAAAACGGCAGGGGAAGAACGTTTTATTGTGCAGGTTAGTTCAATCCTTCTCCTCCTCATGGCCATGGCATGGGACTTTGGCTCATAACTTTCAAATCCCAATTATTCTTGGAGTTGATCCTTTATTTATTGTCATATATAGGGACTCGTGAGTCATGCTAGGAGAGGGAAATGTGATTCATTTACAATATTTGTTAACGTGGCCAACTATGCTCAATGGATTGAAGACATGGAATACAAATTTCATGCAGCTGATGTTGAGAACGACCGAAGAAGAGACCGAGAAGAGAAGAAAAAACGGAATTGTAACGCACTCCGAGTGTCAGCAGTGAGTCCATGATTTACGATTTATCAACTACTACTACATTTACTTTATATTTTGATTTAGTACATTAGTTTCCTCTGGATTATTGCATTGAGTTACATATAGGAAAGTCAATGAGGAAAATCTTTTGAGAGTAGTTTCCTTGTGTATAAATACCTCCTAACTCCTATGATATAGAACGTAGTATTGAAATGTTTTGAAAATCCTGCACTTGGCTCCGGGATGGCAAAGTTGATTCCTTGTGAAACAGCACGTCCCAAGGACATTGGAAAATTTAGCTGTCTCCCTAATTTCATGGAGAAAATCTCGCGTTTAGCCGGATCTCAGAAGAGTGGAGTAAGAGTAGTACACTCAATTTCTTTGTTAGGCAACTCGGGTCGGGGTGTTGCTCTGTGTCAGGATGATGGTGCATGGAGTCAACGTTCCATTGAATGTGAGCCAGGTATTTATTTTAAATGGATGATTTTGCGTCATCTCTTATTGTTTATTATTTTTCATATCTGATTGAATACTACATGTGTATTCTAATATATTATCCATGGGTATAATTTTAAATGCACAAGTATTTTTATAGCAAATAATATATCTTTTATTTTATGACATCCGAACAAACCACTTGGTGTTTTTGCAATCTTCAAATTACATAGCTATACGATATTCTTCTCATAATTTTTTACAGAGTGTGGAAAATCTGGTGATACCCTGCCATGGCAGGCAAAAATATACTTGGTTTGTTATTTTTAGAGTCATTTATAATTTATTGGTAGTCGGTAGCGTATTATGTCGCAGTCTGTCTGCTATTAATTTGTCTGCAATGATGTTTTTTTAAACTTTCCACACACAACACAGTTCTTGAGTAGAAAAGATGTGGCTGCACAAGGCTACCTTTGCGGGGGTTCACTGATAGAGGCATCATTCATTTTGACTTCTGCAAGTTGTATTCTGTCAGCCAAAGGAGGGAAGATCCCGTACTCTTTACTCAGGGTCGTCCTTGGATCAAGTCATGCGGATCAAACGGTTGATTTTAAGGATCCAAACTTGCAAATTTTAACAGTTAAGGAGCAAAATCACACGTTATGACATACGGGAATATACGCGTCTCTCTCTAGAGACTATGTAGGCTTAAGCTTTACAACCTGCTGACTAAAAATAAATTAGGTAGTCCACTTGTTATTAATGTCGTTCTCTTGTTTGTTGTAGGTAAGAAATGTGTGGATTGCACCCACGTTTAATTTTAATACATTATCCGGAAACTTAGCATTAATCCAAATGACTTCAGATGCCGACCTCACACAAAATGTGAGGCGTGTTTGCTACCTTCGACCTGGAATTTTAGGAAGCTCCAACACAGCTGTCAGTAGTGATAAGTCATATTTCCCATTTTTTTTTCATTACTTTTATTAGATTGCTTATAAAAACATTTATAATTTCTCAAAAGATTTCATTATATTGAGATTAACGTATTTTCCATTGTATGTACATTTGCAGCTTCCAAATTATTTATCCAATTTAAGAACTAAGTCCAACGAGACAGTTATAAAGCCCAATGTTTTATCCTACACAAATTGTAACTCTATGAAAAGAACTAAAATTGGTAACACACAGCAATGCTCCGTCGTAAGCCCTTGTAAGAAAATGTTATATGAGAACAAATTTAAATTCAACTTTAAACAATGATTATAAGCATTGCATAGATATGGAATTGAAATATTTTCAGTAACGGACGTTTGCAGAAACGATAGTGGGAATGGATTATTAAAAACGAGCGGTGGGATCAGTGTTCTTCAGGTAACTTTTTCTGTCTTTTCTCATTAGTATTGTTAAAACAAAACAAAATTACAGCTCACTCCTTTGTACTATATATTTTGACTGACAAATTACATGGGGAGATTCGGATTAATACCACATTTGTGACTGCTACCCCTACAGGCTGTACTAAGTCACGGATATGTGATGCCTGAATCTAAAAAGTTTTGCACCCTAAATAGCCACGTAGTGTATGAGCGCATTGAGCCTTATGGAATGTGGATTAAGAGTAAAATCTTAGAAGGAAGGAAGGCCATCAATTTAACAAGCACAAAAGCAATCATGATAAAACACACGACTACTCAAGTTCTAAAAACCAAAGCAGTCGATTTACCGACGGTGAGCATCTCAACGAGCCCCGTTGAGACACTCACAACAGTAAGTCCCACGAACAAACCCAGAATAATATCAACTGACCAAACCTTAGAAATAACTACAACAAATGCGACACAAATTCATTTAACTAAATCACAAAGGTCAACTATTAAGATTATCCAACCTACCCTGGATCAAAGCACCACCGCAGAATTAATAAAACACAGTACAGTCACACCGGTAGAAGCCAGCTCACCTAGCACGCGAATATTAATTAATACGACTATAGTACCAGTCGTAGCCACCACCAAAACCATGGCACCAACAGTTATCACCACTAGTAGCAGGCCGCTCGAAGCGACTACCGTCCCTGCACCAATTGTAGTCACCACAACAACCAGTCCGCCAATCAGGGTCAGCATCACTAGCGCGCCAATATTTACCACCACAGCCAGCGCCCCAATCGTATCTAAAGCCACAATTGCGCAAGAAGTGACCGCCATGACCAACAAACCAACTGTATTCAGCACAGCTGGACCCTCCGCCTCAACTACCACAGCTGTTGCACCAACAGTGGCCCCCGTTACAAACAAACCCACCGTCTTCGACACCACTGGCGCGCCAATTGTAACAACGGCAACAACCGCGTCAATGCTTATGGTGACAGCCACATCAGGCGTGCGAATAGTTAAAAACTCAACTAACACGTCGCAAACCCTAATTAACGGAAGCAGCGTACCGACGCCTACAGCTGTAAGACAGTCACAAACTCCAGAAGTCCTTACAAACAAACACAAGTTGGAAATCGGCAAAAATACTGCAACAACTTTAAGCTACTTAAACAGCGGAATAGTCTCCATTAAACATAATTCAACTACTATGTCAACCGTAAACTACACTGTAAGCTTCCCAACTCAAAGCTGGGAAACACACAAGCCAATCCTAAGTAGTCTAACTAAACCCCCAGTCACCAAAAACAAGGCTCAGATCGGGATTAGCCCAAAGAACGAATTTGAATTTCAACCAACCAAAGAAATCTTCCCTACCCGCAATACTAACTACGAGCCTAAAATCAACCACCATAACACTGAACTGCATAATAGTCCGACCAATGCTCCACTTGTAAGCAATCCTACAAACGCCCTAATCGTTAACAATTCTATGCATTTTCCGATTCATGTTACCCCAGCTCATGCTCCGACAGTAAACAGCGAAATTAACGATACAGCCCACGTTGCTAGTTACCCAATTAATGAGAATATCGAAAATAGCAAGGCAAATGTTCTATCAAAAACTTACACCCATAATGTCTCTGAAATGCCAAATGAACCAGCACAAAAGGCACGAAATATCCCTTCAATCATCGTCATTCATTCAGACAATAAATCCTCTGACGTTCCATTCTTACAGAACCCCTTCAATAGTCCGAGTAAAAACAATCAAATTGATTTGACCCTCCAAAACATTCCGACGAACTCCCCTCCCGGTAATCCCTTCTCTGACTTTCCATTGAAAAATAATTCATCCACTACTGTAGCTCCAGTCGTTGACAACAACCCAACTAAGGCCATTCTCCAAAATAACTCGTTTCCGGTTTCAACTCAAAATAACCCTCCCCAAAATAACTTGACTGACGCTCCAGATAAAAATAATCCATCTAACGTTGTTGTTATTCATAGTAGCACAAGTAAAAATCCAGACGTTCTTAGCTCAACAAACGCTCCAATAAAAAATCACCCAGCTCAAGTACCAATAGTTAACAATGCCCCTGTTGATCAGAGTAATTTGACAAACGATGAAACAGTAATAAACAAACCGACAAGCTCCCCAATCGCAGACAGTTCATTTAATGAATTTCCATCGCACATCTCACCAAATACTACAAAATTTGCAAACTTGCTCACAAACTACTATAATTTTATTCGAAACAACTCAATTAGCGTTTTAAAAATAATGGATACAACTAGCATCTCAAGCAAAATTACCACAGCTCCATATGCAGCAACAACTAAATTAAATCTGCATTCCTCCACCACCAATTATACTATTTTAAATATCCTAGTAAGCCCTCCCGTCTTGAATAACTCAAATATTCATTCAAGCACTAGTGACCCAATAACAGCTAACTTACATAATTCGACCAACAAACTGGAACTCATCAAAAACTAGACATTTAAAAATATGTAACATTCTACGCATTATTCCACATAAATGTCATAATTAAAATTCAATAAAGTTTTAGCTATGGTTAATCAACTGTTACATAAGATTCACGTAGCGAAGCATAATATCATACAAGAAATCAAAAAGTATCGTAGGCGGATACTTTCATTTCTAACAAATTTGTTAATAACTTTATTTAGCTTGCATACTAGCATTCGTCACATGAAAGTTGCAACAGTGAAACTAATTATGTTTTATACTATTTTTTGCTAATTTATTGTACATTTGATCCTACTCCTTCTTTATGTAAATAATATATCGTCTGTGAAGAACCAAAATGACCCATATCCATTTTTAGTTTCAAACAAAATTTGCTATCTACAGAAAAAGTTAAAATAACATGTTCATGAAAACATGGAAATAGAACCTTGTGCATTTTTCAAAAACATGTAAATAGGTCATTTCACGATTTCACACTTTTAAAAAACACTTAAATAGAACATTTTGCACTTTTCAGAAACGTGTAAGTAGGTCATTTTACACTTTTAAAACACTTAAATAGAACATTTTGACCTTTCCAAAAATATGTAAATAGGACATTGTCACATTTTTAAAAACATGTAGATAGAACAATTTGCTCATTTTAGAAACTCGTAATTAGCATTGTAAGCATGTATCTTATTTACTTTCTTTTTTTTTGACATAGCTCATTTTAATTCTAGCATAAATCGCCAAACAAATAGGTCATTTTGGTTCTTCGTAGACGATATACATCATTCAACTTCTTAAATTTCGGGTGTCTCGCATATACATGTAGGGTATGCATAAATTTTCTATTCCTCAAATCAATAATGTTATACTTACAATATGTTTTGCCATAAATACTAATATACATTTAACCTGATTGATGTTTCATTCCTCATGTAGTGACACTATTTATTACCGTTGCGGAGATAAGATCATGTTTTATTAGTAATGTCTCAAGTTACTATGCTATTTACTATTTACATTTACATTACTTGACTGTATATTGATTCATATCATACTGTTGGATCTCGTTTCATTTCCTTGTGTAAATAATACTATAACAAAACAAGAAGCCCCAAGGTAAAACCAAATGTTTACAATTATAAATTATTTCATATCTATGAAAAACAGAATGATAATGGTTGTGGGAGATGTTCCCCCCAGTTATTTTCTCCACGGACAGTTTCCAACTACTCGTACTGGAGGATATTTTCTTCCCAGCCACTTTATTATTCACAATATTTAAGCGTCCTTTCACACACAGCCCCACACTAAAAGTTGAATCATTAAATGTTTCTAAATGGGAGGTGAAATGATGCTTTGTGTACATGAGGGAAGCACAGATAGCTATTATTACTAGAACTCTATACTATAGCAATGCAAACTGAAAATATAACATGTGGAAAAAGTTGCAGTTTGATTGGGCTCGTAATAATAATTTGCACCGGCGGTATATGGTAAACTAAAAAGTAAACAAATTAATGCAAGCTAGCAGATTGTGGCATATGGATGGCGCTTGCATGGTACAGAATAGGTTAATGCTTTTGAGCCTATGCTAACTTGGTTTCATGAATTTTGAATTTTTTTTTCAAGTAATAATGCCTAGGAATTTCGTGTGTGAAGAACCAAAATGACCCATATCCATTTTTAGTTTCAAACAAAATTCACTATCTAAAGAGAACAAAAATAACATGTTCATGAAAGGCATGTAAATAAAACCTTGTGCATTTTTCAAAAAACAAGTAAATAGAATATTTTGCACTTTTCAAAAAACATGTAAATAGGACATCTTGCACTTTTAAAAAACACTTAAATAGAGCATTTTGAAGTTTTCCAAAATACATAAATAGGAAATTGTCACCTTTTTAAAAACCTGCGTAAATAGAACAATTTGCTCATTTTAGAAACTCGTGATTAGCATTGTAAGCATGTATCTTATTTACTGTCTTTTTTTTTTGACATAGCTCACTTTAAATGCAGCATAAATTGGAAATGGGTTCTTCATAGGCGATTTGTGCGACAATGTACATGGTCATATTTTGTAGTTTTATTTTGGAGACTTATTGAGGGAAAATGCCCTTATGCTAAGAGTCTAAGACTTAGGAGGGGGATGTCTCAGGGTAAAATGACAGTCTATACCAATATGATATAATTCATTGAATCTTGAGTATGCTTATGAGATGGTTGATGATGGAAACATGTAATAAATCCAAAGTAGAAAGAAAACTCATCTAGGTACTATATTTGGTTGTAATAGTATTTTTAATTTATTTATTTATTTAGTTTTCTTTGTACTATATTCTAATTCTACAGTGTAGAGAGATATAAGATCTAAAATTAATATTATATTTTCCTTCCAAATAGCAGAATGAATATGTAGCTATACTAAAAAATATTATGAATTAATAATGTAAAAGCATATAGACATTCTTGTAATAATGTAACTTATGTCATATGTGAGTCATATTTCTACCAGTATACCGTACAAAATATAATTTTCAATAAAAACTTTACATTTTTCAGCTAAATCCCTATACACAGTACACAGTCGCCATTTCAGTTGTTCCGTCCCTTTTTTTAGAATCTTTTACATATAGCATTCCATAATCCTTTCCATATTTGAAAGAGCTACACACTGTACACATATATTATGTATAATTATTAATGTAATATTGTATGTACAGAAAAGTACTGGGAGTATAGTTTCTTGGCTCCACATACATAATATATTATAGACTTCCAAAAACCAACAAGTTTTTTGTATATAGGAAAAGGAATTGCTCAACAATTTTGCAATCGGATTTCCACTGACTCAACCAGAACCAGAACCAGAACCAGAGACAGAGACAAGGCAGAATGGCAAACTATGTAAAAATACGAATACCAACCAACATTGTATTAGAAAGCATTAAATTTTCTTTTTTAGCATTCTCGTTCATATGTGGTTTACCTTCACCTAAAACTTAACCTATGTATCTGACTTGTATATACACTGTTTCTGTAGCTAAGTTAGTACAGTAAGTATTATTATTATTATTATTATTATTATCATTAAAATCCGTCTAATAATAATTCGAGAAAAAAAATATATTCTAGTTAATATTCAATCTATACTACACACTGACAATGAGTGCACACATAAGTGAGTGAAAACAAAAGGAAACATGATGAGACATAAAAAGCTCAGAGATTGATTACAGATATATAGTAAAAGCATCTATCTATTATAAGCAATTAACATTTCTGTTTACTATACATACAGCCTTGTACGGTACATTTTAGAGAGAAATGGCGCCGCTCGCTCTTCTGAGTCTGTTCTATATCCTTTGAGCTGGCGAAAGTACCTTGTACCTATTTTATACGAGGCATATCTATATCTATGCATTACTATGCAAAGACCACACAAACACACACAACTACAAGCATCATCAATGATGAGACAGACTATATAAGTATACAGACGATTTCCGTTTCTGTTTGAAGATTGACTCTCTATAATTCCTTGGGTGGGTTCCTTTTTCCTCGTCTCTCTCTATATATTTACACATTAATTCGAGAAAGTTCCTTTTCCTTGTCCGTATATTTTTCCCTTTTCCCTTTTTACTTACTGAACTTGAGGAGTACATAGCACTATATGGATATGACTGGTTGGGACTGGACTGTAACATTAACAACTTTATTGCCATGCGGATAGTTTATATTAAATTAAATATTATTGCAACTTTATTTTTTGGTTTCTTATTTACCGAGAGCTACAAAAAACAAAACAAAATGCTACGCAGCGAAGGGAAGATCTATTTTGTATTGTACACATAATGACACAACTATATGGATATATATGTAATATGTAGAAATGTAATCAACTATATGTTATATGAATATCGATTGAACCTATATACTACTATACTATTTTATATGTATATATACTGATAATGTATAATGTTGTGTATGTCTTGTTTATGTTTTTTGGCAAGACAAGTTAGTACAATTACATGTAATTCATGCTGACCCTAAAAACATTGATATTATATATACAACTTGTTCTAAATAAAATGGCAGATAAATGTCAAAACTTTGTCTTGTTCTTGTTGTTGGTAAAACAAAAAAAACAAATAGGAGTATGAGTGCGAGTGAGTGTAATCTCTAATCGTCGTCGCGAGATCGTCCAGATTCCTCATCGACTCCTTAAAACATTTTTCGTCCCGGTTTTTGTTGCATTTGTTCTTGGATCCAGGAGAAGCGCGGTAAGTCATTGAGTCGAATGAGTCCTTTGCCAGCAAATTCATTGGTATTTCGACGCTCTTGCTTCTTCAAGAAATGTACAGCGATCGCCATGGCGGATGGAAAGTCTATGGTATTTCCCTCTGTAAACAAAGACATCAAATGTAGCCCGCGTCAACCACCTTGTAAAATTCAAACACATGGGATCTACATAATATATACCGCGCATCTGCGTGTGTGTAGGAATAGAGGAAATACACTCCTTATTGGACAGTGTTGTTCTTGTTAGTCTAATTGAATTACGCATTAAAACCATACAGCTAATAATACAGTCAGTATAATCACATTCAGCATGGCTTTAGTTTTAGTTCCTATTTGAGTTTATTAGCTTGGACTGAGTGGCGCCTACGACAATACGACAACGACAACGACGCAACGAACGACTGACGTCCCTTCAAAATGAACTGATTAAATTATAAAATTATATTACATGCTACATACTTTGGAAAATGCAAGTATGTTCGAAGTGGGGTAGGGGACGAGAGCAAATAAAATCCTTGTGTACTTAATCGAGTAATTGAGTTGAAGTCTGCTCTGGACCTGGACCTGAACACACTAGATCCGGACATGATTACTTGACTGTTTATTACAGGAATAAATGTGAGAGAGGGGAATGATTTCAATTTCGGCATTTGACATCATAAACATTATAGCTATATATGTGTGCTGTACACTTTACATGGGAGGATTGAAGATTGAAAACCTTGATAAAAGTACATACTTAGCTCCTCCATATGTACCTATTCGAGTAAGACATAAATCTGAAAATAGGATATAAATGTTGTTTTTTTTTCGGTTTATTTGAGATTCGAGTTGAATTCGTAGTTCACGACATTGTCTGCAGAATTCCAAGGCTTAAGCAGAGCGCGTACCTGCCAATCTATCCACGACGTACTCTATTCATTCCCCTTGTGAAAACATACATTAGTCATTAAAACACTACTATTTGAATCGAAATAGAGGGAGAGAGAGAGAGGGAGAGAGCTATTATTGGGTTCTTAGTTGATGTCCAAACGCCTCCGTCTTCTTTCACTTTTAGATATTTTTAACTTTTCCGATTGAAAGATTGGAACAAACTTTTATCCGCTCTGATATATAGAGACCTGCTCCGTGTATGTATGTATAGCTAGTGGTTATTATTAGATAATATTAATATACTATAAATGTGTAATGTGATTATTTCCTACTCCTAACTTCTTACTCACACTCCTTCACTGTCTGTCTGCAGTATAGCTATACTAATCCTATATCTTTCCCTTAGATCGGGTCTTGCAACATGCTCTATTGGACATATAATTTTATAGAAATTCCTTTACCTGATTTTAAGTCGAATTGCCGTGTTTCCTTATTGAGAACGACGTAGGTGGACTCTGTAATTTAAAAAAAATATTTTAAATTATTTAATATATATGGAATTTCTTTTAGAAGAAGAAAGTCTGCGAGTTTTCTAATTTCTTTTTTGTGTGTAAAAATTACCAGCCAAATGAGCTTCAATCAATTCTTTTAATTCTTCCTCATCGAATGGAACCAAACCAGCAATAATCGTTTCCATGGCTGACACTGGAATAGCACCAGTTCCTTTAAGGTCATATTTCTTGAACTGCTTCTCCATATCTATGTGTTTTTTACACGTACAATAAAACATTTTCTCAAAATTTGATGAAATAGACTAATAGACTATAGTATGAAGTGCTATAAAGGTAATAATGTTGGTAGGTATTAGTATTTGGTATCTTACATTTTTGGGATTCCCGTTGGATTTTTCGTTCCTAAAATGAAACCAGGGCAAAATGAGGATTTAGACAGACATTAACTTATGAGGATATATATTATTATGTACCTACCTAGGTAATATAATATAAAAAAGAATTTGCCACCAGAATATTTCCGTAGTATAATTATTATATTATTACGTATATTTAGAAGCCCTTGACTCAAGAGTCTTTAAACAAATTTGTTTGCAAAATATAATAATAATTAGCAATGTCATGTCAATGTCCCTAATAGTTTTGTGTGTAGCCTATAAGACAGTACCAGTACCAGTACCAGGACCAGTACAGGTCTTCCGCACCAAAGTATTCACCAAAGTGCAGAGAAAAAAAATAAACTCCTGCATATCTATGATGATACATGATACCAAAACACTAGACAGATATATAGATTAGATATGTGCTGGCTTTTCAAAGTATGACAAGTATGCTTTGGAGATTTAGCAGTGAAGATAAAGATTATCTTTTTTGGCAAGGCGGTCCATAAACATGTCATTCCCAGAAACTGATAAATGGTTTGCACTATCATCCTCACATCCACACAAATAATAAGGCATGAAGGCAGATTCATCAGACACTATACTGCCCTACCACACGTACATACCTCGACCATCCATCCAGTCCCGCACAAAGAAGCTCTCATTATGCAATTAAACGCTACTCTCTCGGGAAGTGATCCTACTCATGAGACATTTCTCACCTAATCTGCTCTGCCTCTTCAGGTAATTGTGACGTGACCGTGGCAACTTCGCAATAAATTACTCAATTGCCTCGTATATTTCCTCAGCTAATGTCACGTTCCCGTTCCCGGCTTTGTGACTGGCTCCACAAAACGAGAAAACATGAAATCCTTACATTCTGACTAGTGAGAGATTTGCTCCCAAGTTCTCCTCATATATATATATAGAACCCAGGGGGATCGGTTTCAATTTTAATTTAATTCATTAAGAAATTAAAATATTATTTTAGGTATTTGGGTTTCATGATCTCATCTCGTCATTCGGTTCAATAAAAGCTAAAGGGTTTCCTCCTCTACTCCTACTCCCCAGCTTTATGGATCAACTTGAATATATTTGTCTGCATTATAGAACTATCACGTAGTATATACTGAGTGATACGGTATTTCAAGGCGAGGGGTAGAATAAGGGAATAATAAATCTTTCAGTTGAGAATTTGTATAATCTATTTTATGTGAGATCACAACCATAGAAATTACTCAAAAACGATTAAATTGGGGAATTGGGGAAGATTTGTAGGAGGCCGCTGTTGGCAATGGACTGCACGGTAATGCTTTTTATTTTTTATTTTCTGGCTGAAATTAAATCAAGCGATTGAGGACATTGTACAAAAATGTGAAATGTTAACCGGAGTGTAAGTCTATATAGCTATAGTCTAGGCAATACTAATACTAAAATACTATAATCCTACCAGTGCAGTAGTAGTAGTAGTAGTAGTAGTAGTAGTAGTAGTAGTAGTAGTAGTAGTAGTAGTAGTAGTAGTAGTAGTAGTAGTAGTAGTAGTAGTAGTTTCATTTTCCTATTTCTTTCCCCTGCAGATTTTGGAGTAGTGCACAAATCATAGGTATGTACTCAAGCAGTTGACAATGGGAAGGAATAGGGAATGGAAGTTATGAATCAAAATCAGAGCTGACTTCGAATGTACACACACATAAAGATTACAAGATTAAGGTTAGTGTTTCACCATCTGGAATTACACTACAGAGCTACTACGGCAAACAGAGTACACCGTAATCCACTCCACTGATGCACATTGATTTGTAGGGCGCCCTTCACTTGTATTTACGGTGTGCCGGATTGCGGGCTCTCTGCGTTGTCATGAAGAAAAGTGGAAGAAATGGAAGAGCCATAATGCGAGCCATTAATACTACCACCACCGAATACTACACCTATCCCTATAGATCACGTATAACTATGTATATCGCAGGATCGTCCCTAAAAATCCCTATATATCTTCCATTACGTCGTGTGTGTGTGTGTGTATATTTTGATATTTGTATATAGGAGTTCTGGCACTGGCCTTACAATTAGCATTTAGCACTGTCATCTCATATAGATAAGATGAGATTCCGGAGTCATGCCCCAACATTTTGAGCTTTAGGTTACTCATATGGGCATGAAGGAAGAAGAAGAAGTCGTCCTTCCATTACCTACTTTATGACTACTTCCCGCGTCGCCTCGTAATAACTTTGTAATCTTCTCATCTCATAGTTCCTTGTTCTATTACCTAGTCGACTGCCTACATATGTGGGGAGAGAGATAGAGAGAGAGAGGCGGAGGGAGGTAGCTCCAAGCTATATGTATAGAGGCTTAGAGGTACTTACGGTATGGGTAAGGTAGGCTGGACCTTCTCGTTACATAATCTATATAGCGTGCATGTGTCTACTACCATACAGTATACCTACTACCACAGACATTAATTCCAGTGGTAAGATAAAATCATTTCAGAATTCGGATTTCAGTGGACTAACTGCCTTGTCTGTTGACTATAGTTTCGATTTCTTACATTTCCATCAACTCCCCTCATTCATTTGGAGTCCGCCCAAATTCTTAGAGGCAGACAAGTGGATGGAAGACGACGTGTCCACATACTTTTGCGTAATTTCTCTAACCCTCAGCACTGTCTTCAATTTTTCAAATTGTCTCATAAGGTTACCTTCACTTGCTAATAATTACACTTCCATCCCATAGCGCATAGGATAGAATAGGATATGTCTTCCCCTGCCTCCTTTTTGCTCGGTTTGAAGTACAGAAGACTCTCTGTACTTTTCACGAATTCCATTTGTGGCAGGGGGACAATAATGCAGTCTGTGTGAAATGCATAGCATTGACAGGAGGAGCGGCTCTCCACAGTGATAAACCTGAACTTTCTTCATTTCAATGTCTAATGTCTAATTCTAATCCATTTATTTTTGTAATAAGCATAAATCGTTTTTAATAGCACATCCTCCTTTCTACTACACATCATGTACATACCTATACCCACATGGATCTTGGCCTGTTCTTCCCAAAAATCTCAAAATGGAGCAATGTAATTGCATTTTCCTTGTTCAAAATATGCGCTCGTTTGTACAAAAAAATCGAGATTCAAAAAACATACTGGTAAGCTGGTGCTGGTACTGGTACTGGTAAAAGGTGCTAAAGTAATGACGAGTCTGCATTAACCTAATACGTAAATTCCTATATTTATATGTACCTAAATAAAAATGTTTTTGCAACCAGGTGTTTGGTTTGTTTGGAAACCTTATTCTCGTAATTGTGACCTCTATTTTCTTAACATTGTAAGCTGGAAAAATATTTTTTGAGGCATTTAATTTACAGCATGCATACTTATTATTATTAGTAATGTATAATTTTATTACTCAACAAATTTTGAATTAATATATCCTATAGCTATTCTGTTCTATAAACGGTTAAAAAATCTCCAGAGAATACTTTTAAAAAATAGAATTTTCACTCACCATTTTAATGTAGTAGATGGGTTTTTTCTTCCTTGACCGAAATCGGAATTAAGGCTCCACTTAAAAATTCGAAATAATTTTTTCGAAATTCAAATCCCTTTTACTTAAGGCAAAATCTTGTCAACTGAATTTCCAAACTGTGCTATTATAAGACAGGATTTGATTTGAAGAACAATTTTGTTTTTATAAATTTCGTAAATTGGACCAACTTTAGTTAAAATGTTATTTTTTTGTTTAGCAATCAAATTTATAACTCCTGGAGATACTTGAATTCAAAAATTTTCTTGATCAAACAGCTTTTTGTGTTGGTTGGTATTTTTCGTGAAAGAGAGTATGCGGAGATATATAGAGAAATTTCTTGTAAGACAAATATATTTCTGTGCTTTCAAGTTTTCTCTCTGGTTAAGTTGAGTTGACGTGAACTGAAGACAATTTAGGAGAGGAATGAGACGAAATCAGTGTTTGCCTCAACTTAAAAACACTAGTAGATGTAGAAATTGACTGGGGTTGCGGGATTGCTACAGATGAATACGGTGGCAACAAAGAGGGATGTGTGAAAATTGTGTAGAATTGAGAATTGGTGGCTACTATTATATACCCAAGAGACAGACAGACACAAGTTGTGAGCGGAAGGAAGTTTTTTTTATATAGGATTGGGACAATCTACACGATGAAATTTTGAGAGGTGGTCTCCTGTGTGGTATTCTACTTGCAATGGGTATTTAATTTTTACGGCTTTACTTTTTATACCTTCCCATGCCTACTTACTAATAAGAGAGTTGTGATAGGGCAGAGGAGTGAGACGTCGAGGAAGACGCATAATAAGACAAGGAGATTCAGATCAACGGAACAAACCGAAACCGACAAAACCGACAGTCAGTCGCAATTTCGCAAATCGGCCCACTGAAGAATATGTCGTGTGGTTGTATGTACCTACTACCTAATCTATGTATTGATAATGTCTGCCCATGCAGTAGTATACAGCATATGATCTGATTGACTATTTATAGCCATTCTCTTCGCCAATCCAACGTTGATATCAAACAAGAAAATTAACGTAGGTAGATCGAGTGATGAATGGTGAAGCTGATTCCATTATTATTTCCCTCTCTAACTATACGTCAACTCAGTATCAGTTCAGGCTTCACCAATATAAATGGTCGCTGCCACTTTCTATGATACTCATCCACACACACACAGCGACACAGCAGGAGCAGGAGACACACGAAAGGAAAGGAACGACATCGAAGGACCCAACCTGGAAATGTCGTCGTCGCGTCATTTCTCTCCAACCATATTTCACCGCCAATTCACTAAAATATATAGTTAGCCTAGAAATATCTTGATAGTATAACCCTGTACTGAGCTGTGTACAATGTATGCCATTCAGCTTGTGAGCAGTCCAATATGCAATTCCATTCCATTCCATCCCAACACCGATGCGGATGCCAATGCAATTCATAGTCACCCTGGCTCAGAGATAAGGAATTGCGAATTAAGTTCTGGCTAGTGTAAGGAAGGAAAAGCTAAAAAGGAGTCAGAGGAAAAAATAGGGGAAAGAGAATGGAATTTGATCGGCTTCGGCTTGAACCATGTTTTCGATTCCAAAGTATTAAGTATGCTCTAAATATATTTTTTAATTCCCTCTACAATCTACACAGTGTTTATTTGTCATGTGTCAAATTCTTAGTCATGGGATACTGTACAATGAATAATTTATTGATTCTTCCGTTCCTCTCGTCTCGACTCTCGTATCGTACATACTGCTTTCACAGACGACGACTTGAGCTAAAATAATTCCCCAAATCATGTAAAACTAAGAGTGTGGAATGCAAGTAGGTATATTTGTTAAAGGAGATACCAAATAGGAATTTTAACCCATAATACCGCCCTGCCGCCCCCATACCATAGCACCGGGCACACCATATACAACACTGACTGAACCCAACCCAGACAGCAGACTTTGAATTTGAATCGGGACTGAATCACAATAAAACCGTCAAGCATGACAAATTTATTTTGTCATTTTTCCAGTCTTTGAACTGATTTCTCACGATTTCCAACGACTTGTCGGAATTCTGTTTGGTAAAAAACATGAAAATAGACACGCATTCTGTAAGTAGATGTCTGAGGGGATAGGAATAATGGATAATATATCCCCATAATATATTATGGGAACAGGAAGTGCCTATGTCCATAGCTACCTATACCGACAGTACAATACATATTTGACTTGATAAATTCAGAGGTAATAATAATTACTCCTTTGTTTTTTAATCCGATTGATTTCAACTCAGATTACCGAGAATTTAGCAGAATTTGGGCTGTGGAAAAAACACGTGGGTCATAAAGTACCTTGACACTTCCGATTAGTCATTTATAATTCCTCAGACGCAGGAAACATTCAAACTTATTACTACGGACTACGGACGTCATTTCCATTTTACTTATTCTAGTACGGGCATACTTTATTATAAATAGAACACATAGTATAATTTTAGAACACTACACAATATAATGCAATTCTTTATTTTTTAAGTTGCAAAATTCTGTCAATATTTTCAATGTCATCATCATGTCTGTAAAATAGGTGCGAATTCTTGTAATTGAGACAGTGCATTTTTATTAATGAATACAAAAATGAATTTATGAGGCACTTCTGTTGAGAAATAAACATGGGAATTACATCAGTTCAAATTGCATTCCTTTGTTGTGTGTCTCCTTACTCCTACTTAAGACTGACATTTACAGATAGAAACATTGAGTGCACATAGTTGATAGTTGTTATGGAACGGGAAATATATAATACCGTTACCCGAACCCGAACCCGTACCGGTACCGGTACCGGTACTTACCCGTACATACTAATATTATTATGTTGTAGTAGACTCCATCCATGAATTTTTACTTGGCGGCAGGACGAGGGCTCTCATCCGGCGTCATTCTTGTAATGGACTACTAATGTAAATGTTGTAATATGACATGACACAGCAATGGCACAGAGCAATTATTTAATAGTTAGACAATGAAATTTTTTCCCTTGGCTAACCACGCCACATCATTTGTAATCGGGATGGGGATTTTATCATTTTCAAGGTAAGTTATCTAATCTAATCTAATCAAAAGAAGATCATGAACTCAAGACCAGATTTATTTATAAGCGCTTAGAATTCCACTGTTTGTATTTCTGTTACTATTTGTAGATTTAGTAGTAAGCGTCGTTGTCGTTTGTTCCGTGATATACCATACGACACGACACGATAGGTTGGCCACGAATACGATACGATACGCTATACTGAGGCCGAGGGTACTGTACTATAGCGCTCTCTATATACCATATTATTCTTTTCTATATAAGATAATAGATACAATAGCTATTATTATACCCCAGTAATAATAAGGCATTCTTCCGAGGAGCCCGCAAGTGCAAACTTGAGGACAGCTCATTTGATGTCAACCACGGGCGTCTTCCTATAGGTGTGATCTGATATTATAGCTCAGCTTGCTTGAGCAGAGCTGATCATCGACGTCGACAATGAGTGTGTCGTATTGTCGAAGTTGGCAACGGCTGACTTGGAAATTCGAATGTTTGACTTCGAATTCGAATATTTGTATATATGTGCCTATACGTAAAAATAAGCAATAGTCCACCGGCGCCACGAAGCCAATTTAAATTAAACGACTCATTACAAGGTGTCATGTGAAAGGGACGTACATACAAGATGAGACTAATCACGAAGATAGGGATTTTTTGATAAAGTTTCTTTCTCCCGTCATACACACAATGTATATAATGCTCCAGTCTCAGTCAGTCTTTTTTCGGAGGCTCACTCCGAAATCCGAAAGTGTCGGATACGTTAATAATAATATGTTTGTCTCCTGTCCATTTCATTTCATTTTGTTCTTGTCGTGCTCCGTTCCTTAAACTCTCATCTGATTTCTGATATTGGGCCATGAAGCCGCCATCGCTCTATCCTATTCGCACAGTTTAATGTAAGTAATAATAAGAGCGGCGGCGGCGACGGGGACCGAAAATAATACAAGAATTTCAATCCAATCTTAAATCATAAATCATATTCCTCTACAACTGTAACTGTACCCTTAACCTCCTTCTGTCTCCAACACCGAGCGAGTAATAAATAATAGTACCACACTATAATATTATTATGGCTTTTCTCTGCCGTAGTAAGTCCCAGTCACTGATGGTGGTGGGTAGAAACAGATTGAACACATATTTTTATTAAAATTATTATTACGATTATTTATTGAAATTACTGTATTATTTCATAATCAAAATATAGTCCAGATCTGAGTGGCCATGACTCTATAAAATTTAAAAGGAAAAGTTACTCAATTTATTAGTAGTCGCCCCCATACTAAAAAAAATTCAATTTCATTTTCCTTCATTCCCCCCCCCCCACCCCACCTTTTCAAAATTCTTTTACATTCTGCGTCTTACTTTCGCTCTATGAAAGGTAGTGCACATAGAATTGTAGAATGTATCTGTGGAAAACCTTGAGTACCATGTAAAACAAGTTGGGTTTAAAATGTGTTCATGGGAGGATCTAGAATATAGTTTCAAGATGATCCCAATCGAGACCTGACTTTATTGATTTCAATTGGTAATTTTGCATTCCAATTCCAAGGCAATGAGTGTGAGGGAAAGAGACTTCCCTACAAGAACGACCATTTCTGTGCATGTGCATTCAATTACAATCACACAAAATACAAGAGAATAACTCACATGCTCAACTATAGTACTGTTCAGATATCTTTTGAAGTACACAGAGTACGGAGATCCGAGTTTGGAGACGGAGGGAGGGAGGGAGACAGAAACGTGTGGAATCTCTACAAGCACTACCTCTACTCACGGTCGTATACGAATTCCTTAAATTGCTCCGGTTATAATTAGTTCTGGCGACTTTTCCGTTGCGTAAAATCTGACTCAGAGTCAACATTATGGACACAACATCAGCAAAAGGATAGATATAATTTATCTCTGAATGAAATTTTCTTATATACCTACATTTGTTTTTTCGAGGTGTAGTCAAATGATGCGTTACAAAGTCCGCATTAGCCTCATCCACTCCTCGATGATGATGAAGATAATGATGACGACTATGAATCGACGCTGGTTCTGGTGACTGGTTGCTGCTGTGATGTTGGTGGTGTAATGAAAGAATGCAACCTCCCGCATTGTCGTCAACTGTTGAATGTGACGGTGTGGTCTGTCGTGCCGTGCCGTGTAATGTCCTGGTCTTCTCTCTCCTCTCTCATCGTAAATTGTAAAATTGTAACTTTTGACTCTCTCGGAAATTACTCTTTAATTTTTTTTTCTCGGTCCCCTCTCCATTCTGCTGCCTCTGACAATCATGGGCATGGTGCATGGTTAAGATAACTGGCGATGAATTCCCATCTTCTCCATCTCTACATACCTCCTGATGCATGCAAGTAGTTATTTACACAAGTTCGAGTTTCATTGTCATTTTCATGTATGTGTATGTCATGACATACCTCGTCAGGACCGGGACCAGGACCGGGACCAGGACCAGGACTAGGACTATAGTTAGCATGTATACAGGGAGATATATAGATTCGGGAATATGAGTATAAATAATGTATAGGTTCCTTACACACTTACTTGACTGGTGCTATCGGGGTGTTTTGATAGAACCGCGCGCTGTTTTCTCTCATACTTTGTTACAACTCGATCGTGACATGACATAATGAAATACACTTCTATTCTGTGCGATCTTCTCAACGGATGGATACGGAAACAAGACCTACGTGGTAGATCGTAGATTTTCCGTTCATGTGTCCTTTATCCCGGCACCGGCTTCGGCTTCGGCATTGGGATCGGGACCGGGACCGGCTATGCGTTACCGTTACCGTTACAGTGGAAATTTCGTAAAGGTATGTGCCCCTGGTGTTGAAGCTCGTGTTCCCGTCCCTCACATGAGTTTCTTATGCTCGGAACGGCCAGGCTGTACGTACGCCGTACGTACGTGTAGTAAAGAATTTTGAGAAGCAAAGGTTGTTTCAGTTTCAGTCACTTCTTTCCTACTATTCTGCACAGTCCAAATATAATTCTGCGTAAATTCCACGACTCTTTTTTCCCCTCGCGTTCCATTCTCTTTCACATTCTATATACATACACCTTATCGTGTTTGAAAATGAAAATCATGCTCTATTGAATTTGTGCGTGTAGAGGGAGAGAGAGAGTTTGTTCCCTGTACCTATATAGAAGACGCAAAAAAGGAACCTGTCACATATCAGGATGATAATATTGTTTTAATTTTACAACTGTATGTATAGTAAGTTACATCAACTGCGACTACTGTAACTGAATTGGTTCGAATTCAAGATTTAACCACAACGGGGCATTGTAAAAAATTATTAGTGAAAATTTTTTGTACTTTGAGACTTTTGTCATCTTCCTTTTCCCGAACTCCCAATTTACCAGTGCTATAATAATTAAGAATCTGCACATATCAGTAGTACTAAAAGACATTGGAGAGTTTGGGATGATTCAGACCGGAGGGATACTAGTAAAAAAATGTAGACACAATATTATTTTGAGAAGTCATTAAAAACTTTATTTTTTCATCTCTCACTGCTCCCATACGCAATTCCTTGTCTCCATCCTCCCTCTGCTGTGCTCAAACTAATGCAAATTACTTTACAGGAATATCTATACTGAATCCTAAGGAATGTCAGCCATTTCCCCCGTCCTCTCCAGTCTGATCTTCTTCTTCCGTTATTGAATTTTCTCATGGAAGTAAAAAGTAAAAGAAGAAGAAGAAACTTAACACGATCCGGTAAAGTGGAAGTGGGTATGTTTTATTAGCATGGCTTCTCTCTTAAATGGACAGAATTATTATTATTTTTTCCTAGCCTCTCGTAACTCATGAATTTATTGTACAGTTGTTTTCTTTTGGTGACAGCCGATATTCTTGATTTGAACATTAGGAATTCCAAGCTCCCGTCACCGTTTTCCTTAGCGGTAGTTGTAGCGGTAGTAGTTGAAGTTAAAATCCATAAACACGTACCTATCTACCTTACCTTACCTTTCATTCCATTGCCGTTGTCGAGATGAGGATGGGAAGATGAGAAAATTCTATGGGGCAATAAAGGCTATGTAAATGAGCTCATAGTGTTCACACCTCATATGGAATCGGAATAGATATTTTTTATTTACTACTCCAATCCCACGTCCCCGTCCACCTTCTTTACTTCTTCAATAACACAATATTTCAGGGATGAAAACTTATGAGATACTTTACGCCAAAGTTGAATGCTCGCCTTATTTTTTCCCCCACTCTCTCTCTCTCTCGAATTCATCGCACAGATGAGACCATAAGACCAAAATATATATATATATAGGAATAAAGGAACAACATTATAACCAAGTAGCCAGACTGCCAGACCTAACTTATGCAGACTTTATTGCGTAGGCCAGGGCAGGGGAGGCAGTCAGGGAAAGCACATAATTTTGCCTTTGGCGTGAAACGATTAAGATAAGTGAATGACTCGAAAATTTCTTAGACAGAAACTAGTTACGGGCACATAAACAAATTTGTACTACATGTAGTGCCCTATATATACATACTGTATAGGAACAATTACTTGTACTGTTCTCCTGGTCCGGGTCCGGGTCCGGGCACTAACTTATGACTCAATCGCAATAGTATTTTTCTATACGCATTCTGGATTCTAAACATATCTTATGCATGAATGATTTTACATGTCTACTTGTAAACTTTTCCCCTTAAACTTCCTCAGACACACACACACACACACTTGCCCCTTCATTTCATGTTGGAGTTGGAAGTATTCCGCTCTTCTCTCATAATATCCAGTCTCAAATCCTGTTTGTTTACACTAGTGACGGAGCATGCGGTGACTTGACGTTGTTTTATGACTACTAAATACTAACATTTGTTTTCATAGCAATGTTACGTGGACCAACAAAACAATACCTCCAGCCTTTACGCCAACGATCAACACACATACCTACCTACCTACTTATTTTATTTGAGGATAAGTAAATGTGTAAATAGTTTGTGTACTACTATTTCGTGTACTTTAATCGTATATTATATGCAGCATGACATATGGATATGGATGTGGCATATGTATGCTATGGAGCTTGGGATCAGCTGCCTCCAAGATAGAAAACATGGAGTTTGTTTGTAGACTACTGGAATGCTGGGGTCGTGTCCGCGTATGTGTGCTTGTGTGTGTGTGTGTGTGTGTGCGGGAGAGAGATCGAGAGAGTTCGGAAAATAAAAGGGGAAAAAGTTCAAAGTAGGCGAAGACTGATTTTGATTACACAGACACATTTTCTACATCGTATGCAAAAAGTAATTTATAAAATAAGAACTCAAGAGGAGCAGGGAGTGCAGAGACGTATAACAAGGGGAAACGTCAGGAAGGAGTCGAGATCAGTGAGTTGAAAACTTTTACTTTTTACTCACGATTATATTATACGATTCACGTCTCTTCGAGAAAATATGTCTTGCTCTTTCCCCCGTGTTTCTGTCGGCCTTCTGCCATAATTTTCCGAAACAATCCTCGTCGTTGGTATATATATGTAAGTTATTCAGAGTATACAAACAAATAATTCAAACTCAATTACAAACAAGGATTTGAGAGAGAGAGAGAGAGAGAGAGAGAGAAGCGGACGTATGCACATTCACACTATACGGGACGGGTCCTATAGGAAATTTACAAATTGCTACACGAAAATTCTTCAAGAAGAGTGTTTCAGATTTGAGACCATACATCCATTTCCGCGCCGTTCTGCTGTAGAGTGCAAAATATAAAAAAAAGTTGCAAAAAAAAATGAAGCAAGATCAATCTCTGGATAGATCGATTTAAATTGTCTCAACTTGGGTTTTCAGGAAAGGGAAAAAAAGAAAAAAGAAAGAAAGAGCTGCGCGTCGCGTTTGCAAAAATCATATACTGCGGAAACTTTATTCAAAACATTCTATTCATGTGTCGTATAATCTTATTTTTATGATACATAACAACTTCGACTTAGCACATTGTCAGATTTTCATGGCAAGGTAAATGCATGAATTTCTACTTGTTTTTTTTCATTAAGTAATTACTTATATAATATTTAATATATGCTAATATTATATTATATTTATTAGGGTTCAAGGAGCCAAATTGACGTGCTTAACTTTTGATTATTCTTGTAATAACATACTTAATTTTATACTGTTAACAATGTAATTCCTAATTTAATTTAGCTAACATAGCTAAGTCTATCTATGTAGTCATATATATATCCTTTGTACCCAGTATAGCCTCACGAATTATGTAGTGCTAATCCAGGTAGTGAAGTTTAATATATATTAGATAATATTTGGCTTGAAGATTTAAATTCATCCATGCTATAGTATTAAATGTAATGTAATGTATATTTACTGCCTACAGCTATTTACATAGTCTATTTTGAGTTAACGTCTCTTCTAAGGTACTAAAATCTCCATCTCGATAGAATATTATATTATATAGTCTATTTGCGTCAACAAGTAATCATCAGATCCGAATCATTCCTAATTATGTAAGTACAACTCATCTACTCATCTGGTTCTGGTATAGAAAATCCAAAAGTAGAACGGCAAATATACCATCTGCCATCTATGCCCTATGTAAACCACATAATATAATATGTCTATTCAACAATCCAGTATGTAGTTACGCACTATGTACCATTACAATTACGATTATAATTATGATTATAGTTATAACTTAGCAACCAGAACGGAGCATCTTTCCAGGTTCTAAATTCAAAAATGTACAGTAACAGCTAATGAGGATACGACGTAATCTACTGACCAATTTGCCTATATAATTTGCTAATACCTACATTATTATTAGTTATTAATAAATATACTTATGTACTAATTTATTTTATGTAATTCAACAGTAAGTAGTAGGGGATAAATTTAAATTGAACTCATTGTCACATGTATTTATTGGAAGCTTTGGAAGCTTTACAATACTTAAAGTTAAGTAGATTTTAAAGGTGTATCCCTTCCCCGCGTTATTAATATTAATAAAAGGGCTCTCATTTTCAACGCCCACAAAAGCTGCCTATAGTTTAGTTAGTTTCATTTACAAAACTTGAACTGTATTAAAAGTATATTTAACAAAAGCTAATACATATTTGATTAACGCTGATTTTAAGTTTAAGTCTTTTAGCCATTACAAAATTAATTATTCTAACCCATCATGCTGGATGTCAGCAATGTAATAATGTAACAGAATATTAACAATAACAATAATATTTTACACAAATATCTATTGGCATTCTTTCTATACCAAAACACTAACCTGTAAGTCACTGGAACTAGCAGCAATCATCATTTTATCATCACAAAGTTCGTACTAATTAAATTAAAATTTTCGCTCGAACAGCCATATAAGTCGGTAATGAAGTTTTATTTATGTTTAAACTTGTGAAACATAGTTGATATAGCTGGAAAAACAGACAAATGTGATTGTAGTAGTAATAACTGTAGATAATAAGAAAGGATTTTACAACAAAATAGGTTAGAACTTCGGAGTTCGAAACCATTTTTAAATCAAGTTACGAAGTGTATCTCCCTTCGAAGAAGTACGGAGCCGCTCTGGCCCACGTGTCGGATTCCCATCGTTGATTGTCAGTTGATTTCAGAACGTTGTGTAAAGTCAAAAGTAGTTTTTGACTAGAGGTGTAAAAGTGTAACATATGAGATCTGAGATAGGAGTTTTCTTTTATATCAGTGACTTCTTAACAACAACACTTCTTAAAAGGTAATAAATTATTATTACACATAAATAACAGGTAGAAACATTTGTTAAGAATGAATCAAAGTTGCGAATTCCTTTGAAATTGTAACCTTCAACAACACTAACAACAAGGGGGCTACATATGAATAAGATAATATGCAACTACACTTTCCTGTCACCCGGGTTCTCAATTTTTGCAACTTACTATCACTCATTGTTCTACTTACTAGTTTTAGCATTATAAACTGCTATCCCAATAAAGTCTTTACGAGAATATGCTAATATATTAATAATTAGATAATTACATGTTCATATTTCATAGTATTACAATAATACCAATACGTAATTATTACCTTTTACCTAAACTTTAGGAATCATTTACTACAATAATACGAAATTACGAATTTGTCTCCTGCATAAGTCTACATTGTTACTAAATTGTTCCGATGAAAACATTATAAATTATTATGATTACATTACATTTTCCTTGTAGATTTGTCTTTGTACTCATCTGCTACCACTTAACGCATGCCACGCCGTGCTGATCATATGTGTGTAGGATCCTTAATCCAAGGACTGAGAGATTAACAAACAGAATAACTACGGGTCAAAGCAATTCGATGAAGAAGTAAAGACGTCCCTAATTTAAACACTCGCAAGTCTCGCGTCACAAGTTCTTGGGCCGTGGACCGTGGAAGTCGAGCTAAAGTGTATCTAGGTGTTAATTAGGAGAGATAGAGTGAAAGAGATGAGAAAGTTGACTCTTAATCTTGACTGACTTTTGATTAAAACATAGATGAAAAGAAAAACATTCTCGAGAGCTCGTGATTTAGTTTCGTAAATTTTAGTAGTCCTCAGTTTCTTTCCGTCGGAAGCAACGACAGCAGAAGACACAACAGATACAGAGTAGAAGAGACACGGAGCCCCCTGCAATCGCTGCTGTCAACCAACTAATATTGAATTGAATATTAAACACAATAAATTTATTCTCAGTCGTCTTGCAGATGGACTCGGACTCATCATGCGGACCACTCGAGTTTGTGGGACAGTTCTGAACACCATTACACAATAGTTCCTTCGCAATGCAGACCACTTGTGGACCCGGACAAATGAAGCCACAGTCATCCTTCCCACTGTCGGAAATCATTTTGGAAGTCATGAGTGAGCCATCCGGGTTCTTGGGCATTTGATACAACTCCGTCCAGGATATGAGGAAATTTAATTTACTCGCAGAAGACGCTTCGAGACGTATCGTGAGTGGACCACCCTGTTGAAGTTTTTGAGCGGGGATGATGGAGAGTTGGGTCGAGATTTCCGTGTTCCGCTCTCCGGACGTCGAGTCGGGACAAAGTGTGTGGAGAAGCTCACTTTGTTGTTTTTGGGAATGTGTGTGGAAAGGCGGGATCCCGGCACCGGGATTGTAGTAGTTCGTCTGTCCACTAGATGATGATGAGGAAGGTGGTGGGACTGGGAATGAAGGTAAGAAAATATCCAATTTGGCATCTGCACAGGATTTACTCGATGAGGAAAAGACTAACTTGTCCAAATGTATCCAGAGATCTTTGTCCGGATGAATCCGTAATTCCCACATACAAGACACAGGCTTATCTCGGAGTGTGGGATTGAAATAAAAGGGAAACTTCAATTTACCACCTGCTGACGGCCCCAAAAGACTAGGACCGCACAATGGCCCATGAATAAATCTGTATGAGCCCTCGAAGATGGGGACATTTGATTTGAAATAGTTTGAAAGAGCATGACGAGAATCAACCCGGAGTACAACTTCCGCCTCCTCTTCTTGGGAAATCATTGTGACCGGGTAGGAGAATTGCCCCTGGTTCTCTTTACATAAGCAGACGCGGGATGAATTCCTATAAGGATCCAGCATGGTTACCTGCAAGACAAAAGTTACAAATATATTGACGCTCACCGTGGTACAAATGATGCGGCTTCAGCCTTGGAGAAAATAGTCAAGTAAAAGGAATGGAACAAAAAAAAAGAAGAAATTCAATAAGGAGCCCAAAAAGTGTGGAGGGGAAGGTAAACGGAGAAAAGACCTGAATGATCATAAAAGTTGTATAAAATGCAAGAGACTCGAGTTTTACTGGAGCAGTGCGAGACAGGGAGAACTTAGAAGAGGAAGAGATCGCGAGTTAAAAAAAGAGGTTGGGAAATGCTGTGAAAAGGTGGGATTGGTTGGGAGGGCGGGAGGATTGGGGGGGGGGGAGAAAGGAGATGAAAATTGTCTGCCGTGTCTGTCCATGTTTACCTTATCCACTCGATCCGACCAGCAGTTGACACAAGAGTCTTGATTATACTTGAAATTAAGGCTTTCAATCCTGAGAAGAACTCGAGCATAGAGACGACGAGCTGAAATGAACCGGAATCGACAAACGATGGGCTTCCCATCCGTTTTGTAAACAAGTGTATTCAATGGAGAGGCAAACTTGCCCTCTGGCCGACTCCACGCATAAAATATCTCATCGCACATTGTACTTTTCACTGCCTCCCCGTAATGACTATTATTGAAGAAATCATAGTGGGCCCAGTAGTAGAGGGATGAGCCACTATAACTCCCTGTTTTACTCTCAAATCGGACAAATAGTGCATTTGAAGTGGAGACGAAGTCAAACTTTTCCAAAGGTCTTGAGAAAGTGTCGCAAAAAGTTTTAATGATCCTTGAGTCATCTGGCCAAGTTGCATCGTAAATTGTCAAGGACTCCCCGCACTCACCATCCCATTTTCGGATTGGTGCTTCGATCCGTTCAATGCGAAAACTGGGAAAGTACAGTCGAACGATTTCTTCAGGCTGACCTAACATGAGGTAAGAGCATGTCGTGTGCGGTGCGTACCAGTGTGATACGGACCAGAATAAACCCTATAATTCAAAATGTCAACCAAGATCAATACGATAATCCTTATATTCTGTACCACATACATACACACTGAGGACTTTGGACACTGTCAGACGGACATTTTTCAATCATCCGGACGACCTACCCCTCACCAGACCAGACCAGTGCAGTGCAGTGCAGTCCCTTCCCTTTACCTGTCCCTCCAGACCCTATGTCCCTGTCTCTCCTTCATATCTACTCACCCGCAGCCATATTTTATTTCCCATTGCCCATTTCCCCCATCTTCCAAAATACTATGTATTACCTATACTCCCTGCATAACTATACCAAATGCGTAGAAAACAATAGTTTCGATGCGTCTGTCTGCCCTCTCAACTTTCTTCTGTACCACCAGAAATGTTACTTTCAAATGCGGGGAAACTTTTATGCTCATTTTGTTTCCACAAATCCTTCCTAGCCGCTGTGGGTGGCGTTTGCACTGGTGCGTGTACTGGAGGAGTAGATACCTAAACTTACGCATGAAGTCATCCAAAAACTTAGTAAGCTGGAAGAGCCCATCTCTTTTGCTGACTCTCGTATAAGTGTCCGCTTTTCCTGGATCTGTTGCTATATTAGTTCCAGTCCTGGAGGAGTGTGTTCTTTCTAGATTGTGTCGCTAGTTATGGGCCGAGTGAGTAGTACGAGGCGTAGTTGACTCATTGAGAAAGTGTGTGCTCACGGAGCCATGAGTATTTGAGGAAAGTGGAAATATAAAAGTGAGTACGCGGGTGAGACAGTCAAAAATTATTACCTGTTTGTCACCAGATTTGGCAAGGGCCGTGGACGTGAATGTCCAGTCACACGTCCCATTCTTCTTCCCAGAAGTTTCTACATGTCCAGGCCAGTGAGCCACGTTGAAATGAAATCCTGTATTGAGTAATGGACCCGCCGCCGAAGTGACAAACTCAACAAAAAGATCCGAGCCCGTCCCAATGATGGAGTAGGGAAACTTTCCCATGCCGCAGAAAGTGCCAATCACAGGGCTCCTCTCATTTTTCCCATCATAAATTCGAATGTAGTCATTTGGACAGTCTGACCCAATGGCTTTCATGGGGCAGAGGATGAGGTTCTCACAGCGCTGACCATCCACGTTGAACTCCTCATTCTCAATGTGGAGCTTCGTGAAGGGGAGCCGAGTATTGAGTGAGTATTTACAATGGAGATTACGTGGGTAGATTCCCGGGTAGGCGGGGGACTGGACGTAGCATGTTTGCATTCGACAGTCCCGGAAAACCCGCTCACAGTATGTATTCGGAACGACCTGAGTGTTTAAAAATATATATCAAGTCCTTAAGTACGTTTCGTAAATCTGTTTATGTCAGACACAAAAGTCTCTCATCAAGGACTCAAGTATTATATATTCCATCCATAAAATAACTCTCTCTCTCTCCCTTTCCATTTTATCCACCACTCTTAAATTTTTTTTCTCCCCATTTTCTATCTATACACACATGCATGTGTCCAATATAATATATATTATTCAGTTAGAGAGCACTTACTTCTCCTCTCCTATTTGGGTATAATTCTGGATGCTGGCCATAACGTAGATAAACTTCATACTGCTGCTCCGCTTTGGAATCAAAGCGGAAATAGGTTTGTTCAGTAAAGTTATCCGCATAGAAAACCAAACGAACGGAGCTGGTCTCGGAAATGAATACTTGCGGCTGTTCAATTTCCCCACAAAATTTTCCAGGCTCTCGACGATTACTCAATCCACTCTTCCCATTCCCATCCACTATCTGCGTGTAACACAAGAGATTAAAATTATTTAATATTTTTCAAACAACTTGCTTCATTATTCATCAAAATCATATCCTGCACTCTCCCTCCAAGTCACGTTCTCCATCACTACAAGAATAAGTCGCGGCTGCCAACAAGCTTTACGAGAAGAGAAGGAGAAGAAAAAAACCATTTATTCCCCTCTAATCTTATCAAATTCAAAATTCCATATCGATAGCACTCAGGAAATTTTTATTAAACAGATTATAGGTTTAGGCTCTGCCTATATTATACTATATATAGGAATCATCGATATGCGCCTATATCTTGATATTATTTTTAAAGACATATCTCTACAAAGACAAACATTGGATATTAGATTTTGAAGATCGGAGGAAAGGGAAAAAAGAAGCATATTATAAAAGATACATGTCGTGTGTAATACATTTTTCAAAGAGTTAAAGTACAGAGGGAAATTTTGGAATTTGGAATTCACGGATCGGAATCGAAGCTGGCAGGCAGTATAGTAGTGGTTCGACCGACCGTGCTTTTACGGACTTTAGACTTGTCTCAATCTTGTACGGGCTTGTGACGACGACGACGACGACTAAAAAAGAAGATGAGGACCGCTCAGCATCCAGCCCCGCAATTCCTACCTCGGCTACCACCCATAAAAATAAATGAGACCTTATTAGATTTTATGTCAGTTTCCGTGACTGCTATCACATGACTTTATGTGAGGGACATATTTTATTATTATTATAACTATATTATCATCATCATGCCCAGGGCATTCCCTAAACGTTTAATGTGGTGAGCATGAAAACGGTGGAAGAGCCAATAAACTAAATCTACATTTACGACCTACTAATTAAATGTTAGATGAATGACGGGGACATATCAGTCCTCCTGTCTCTTATTCCTATATCCAACTCCAACCAAACTATGTCCCTGCCTATATAGATTGTGATGCATGATGGTGAGATATATGGGGTTTCAGAGTATATAAGATAGGGTATATAGAGAATCGATTGAGACTTGAGACACCCCCAATTGGAACATTCCAGCCAATGTAGGTGGTAGGTAAACAGGAGAAAAATTATCAATCCTGGAGGGACACTGATGGTTGTCATTAGACGGGATGAGTTCTACACTTCATTTAAATTAATATAAATAGATGTAGAGCGAGCGAGGAAAGCTATTATGGGCAATGGGCACTTTATTGTAAGTGTTTCTGCAAATTTGTGGCATTCTTCCCCGAATAGTAATGTGATTACCCGCCAAGTTCTCTGTCTCCAGTCTTCAATGTCTCTCTCTCTCTCTCTCTCTCCTTCTCACAATAGTATACGCAGCCAGCCGAACTCGACGACGACTCACGCGTTTCCCCCTCTCCTCTCTACCACTGTGTGAAATACCAGGACCATAGGAGCCACCACCATGACACGTCCGCACAATCCATGTATGCAATCCTACATACTGCACCTCACGACCACAACTACTACTTACATACAATGTACCTACCTACCTACACTAAATATTTATTTCCGTCTTCTTCATCTCTATCGCCTTCCCTCCTCCGCCCGCTCTCCTATACCACTCACTCCTTCCCATCTATTTTATCCTCCTTGTATCTCGTCGTGACTGTATTCTTTTTAACACGCCACGATTTATTAAATGCCCATTCTTGGGGAATAAGCTATACACACATAATATAAGATACATTCAAAATTCAAACGTTTTTCCCTATCATATCATGCAGGCTCATCGGTACTCAGAAAATTTAGTATGAGGTGTAATTTTCGTTTTAAATAAGCAGTTAAGGTAGGTAATTGTATAACTTTTCAACATTGTAAAAAAATGGAAAAAATTTTGTGGACGAGAAGAGTGTCAAATTCCACAACTCGCCCAGACCCAGACAGACTCGCAGACTCATCTTCCTTTTCTAGATGTGGTGAGGATACCTTCCTTATAATAATACGGGATTCAAATTCTCAGCTCTCTCGTGAAATTCTCACTACTGCTATAGTAACGTTTTTGACGTACAGTCGAAAATGGCTTTTAGTCGTCAAATGAAATGAGTTCTCATAAAACACAGCTCATGTTCTTCTCGTTCTCGTTCTCGGTCTGAGTCTGACTGCGAGCTTATATGCATATATTATTCTGCTTACCTATATTATGTAGTATTCTTTAGAAATTAATTGAATACATTATGTCCACATTTCATAAAGGTTCGCCATTATTTCTACGAATTTACTTTGCTATTTCATTTCCCAAACATATAAAGGTATATATTATGCATGGGCCCTACCTACATTATGTAGAACTCCTATTACGTAATTACTATACCTACCAACCTACCTACCTACCTACCTTCACTTCTACTTGGCCATAATACGGAGGAACAAAGGGGGTTGCATCATGAAATGAAATTAAATGAAATGTAATTCAATGTAATTTTAATGCCTTAAGCAACCTACCAAGTTATTCGGATATGAATATTACTACACAATTAGAAGGACGTCACCACAAATCTACAACACAGCGACCACCGCAGCGAGGGAATTTCGGCTCGAGAACTCCAGTTCCAGAGTCTATCTCTGTAACAGTCCAGACGCTCTCTCCAAATAATTTATACCTTGAACAAGACAAGGTAGTAATGTAGTAGTTGTTGTATTTACAGCTCCCGCTGTACTACAACTACAGTACAGTACAGTGCGGGGAAGGAGAGTGAATGCGTAAATATCTTTAATGGCTAACGTTCCTTCCAATTAAAAATTAATTTATGAAAACAATTCACAGAGCTACATTTGATTGTGTACTCGCATGTTTGGCAAGGGAAGGAAATGCTCTTCTAAACATCACTTAATTTGTCATGAATTAGTTGAGAAGGGGAGGGAGCATGAGCGTTGATCACGGTGCTGCAGTCAGCCAGTAGTAATTAGTGGGCATACCAGAACCAGACCAGAACCAGAACCAGACCAGAACCAGAAGAGCAAAGTATGTAGGTACATGGTCGCAACACTTCCACGAGAAATTTCAAGTAAGCGCCATACCATCCATTTGTAACACTTGAGAAGTCACCACTGATACAGTATAAAAGGACGAGGTATATTATACCTATAGAATAGAGGGAAGTTCGCATGGTGAAAAAAAATCGGAAATTGAAGGTCTAATAAATGGAGGAGAGGAGGACTCATATAGAGAGAGAAAAAAAGGAAGGAAGAAATAATAATCATAATAATAAAGAAAGTGTGGAGGTTTTCTCCTCAGCAGTATTACTATGTATATAAATACAGAGCTGGAGATATAGGACCAATAAGGGAAAGCGGGATAAATAAAATTAACACTATGCAAGAGCTGGAGCGTGAGTCTTTGTAATTAATTAGTAATTAGTTAAAAGTGAGCGATCGACGATTAATCGGATTATAGTCTAAAAGTTTTATGACTGGCAGCAAATTCACATCTGCTACCAAGTGTTTTCCCCTTTTTTCTCTCTCGCCTCGCCTCATTTTTCCAGATTACAAACTGTCTCCTCCACTTCCAATAATCCCTTCTCAATAATAATAAATTACGTCCCTGTGTCCTCTCCATACTCCGTGATTAATGGAGTGGGTGGGTGGAAGCTCTTGCATTATTTTGAGCTGTGCAATCAACATGGACCACGTATTTAGTAGGGAGAGGAGGGGGGGGGGGGCAGGGGAAAGCTACGTTTCATTTTGATGTGTAATTATCTCTGTGTGTATTTACTCACTCTGGGTCCTGCTGGGCACTCAGAGTCGGACTCGTATTTATTATCAAAGTCAAAAGTTTAAAGTTTAAAAGTAGGTAGAAAGTGAATGATTTTCCAATTTCCATGAGATGTAAAGGCTACAGTAATGAAAGCCACATGTTTGCCCAGTGCCAACACCGCACTCCCACTCAAACACTCTAAAAATTCTCCACACTGGAAATAATGTCCAGAGGAGCGGGAGTTGTGGCGAGAGTCGAGTCTATCTGAACAGTCGTCTTCATTATTCATGTAAATTACCAGCCAACATGGAAAATTCGTGTTCCGTGAATCAGCAGCTCTACACTCTACATAGTTTCACTGTGACTTTCTAAACTTGTTCCTCCCACCCACAGCTGTCGGAGCATTAATGGGGAACTTTGTACTTACCTACCTACCTCCAAACCTATTTATGTTGGTCACTGGCACTGCTGAGTGCTGATTGTCGGCCTCGCGATCTCTGCATCTATTGCATAATGAAGGCATTCGAATTTGAATTTATGTCAAGTCGATGCTGGAACAGGTACGTACATAGTCGCAGAATACATAGGTTTGTAATAAAATTATTTGTGTGTGTGTGTGTGTGAAATTGAAATGTAAAAAAAGAGGAGGGAATGGTGATGTGATGTAATGTGATGGTTGATGGGGACTCCATAATATGTACCTACCTACTAGGTTCATGCCATGTGGATTGTGGATATGGATCTGTAATGGGAATGGGAGTGCGTGGCCTGGGATGGAGGATATACACACAAGTGAATGGAGGACGGGAAGGCTTCTTGAGTTTGGGATTCTTGGCTGGAGTTTTGGAGAGTGGGGTCTCTGGGGGAGATAAAAGAGAAAAGCAAATAATAGTGTACAGTGAGTGTAACTGGAACAATACACGTCTCCCTCGGCCTGTCTATCGTATGATAGTTAATTTAAGAGGATTTCATTTTGACTCCTTCCAGCCGTTATCGCAGTTGAGAGCGCAGAGCGTAATCCTAAGCTCCTTTTATGCTCATCCTACAGCTAGAACTCTCTACTTTCCCTTTTGGTCTGGGAGGAGGAGGAGGATGAGGAGGCATTTCAGGACAAACACAATCTCATGACTCAATACTCCCTCACTTTCTCTCGCTCTCTACCGTATTCATGTGATATAACTGATTTCCCATCCCATTTTCCCTTCACTTCCTCACTGAATACCTTCACAATATTTTATTTTATCCAAAGCGTGTCCCACACAGAGAACTAAACTAGAGACACGAGTAGAAACCTGCTTTCTCTCTCTCTCTCAACCCACACTCCACTCTCCAGAATCCCTATGCTCATTTTAATTCAACTATAATCATTTTATACATGATGTATCACACACCCACACTCGCACACAATCATCAACCTCATCTACTTCTCGCACATGACATTGGATAGAACGCTAAGCAGAGCTCCTCGCTGTCTCTCTCTCTCCCTCTCTATTCCATCCATATTAGTATTCCTAGAATGACCGTAGGTTTGAATTTAAAACAAGCTGTATGAATCCTCCGTCCTCCTCTCCTAACTCACTCAGTCTTGTTTGTGAAACCTCTCCTTTCATCTGATTCTCATTGTGTGTCTGTCTGTGTGTGTGTGTGGATGGCTGGGAATATTTATGTATTTGAATGTGAGTCCTGTCGCTGTCTACTGTCTACTGTCTACGCGGTCTACTCCAGTCATATCTTCATCAGCCTCCTTCTGCACAGTGCAGACAGGAAATTCACGAGTCGGAAGAGAAGTGTGCTGGGAAGACGGGAGGATGACGGCGGTAGAAAGTATAAGGTGGGAGCGTATGCATGGGATGGGAGCCAAGGAATAGGCCGAGGCCGAGGCCGAGTATTGTGTAAGCAATGTTCCTTCCCTTTCAATCGGATCATATTATCCACGTCAACATTGTTGAAGACAGTGGGGATTTTATTTGATGTGAGTAGTCTATTATCTATTGTACTTGAGCGACTTGGAGTCTATACACACACACACAATGCATCAAAGGGCCGGAAAAATCCTTTGTTACTTCAAGGATATATATATTTTTTTATATTATTGTTGTTTATCAGATGGACATGTAGGAAGTACATTTACGTGACAAGAATAATAAAAATATATACACAGAGACTGACACAAGAAAACGAAAAGAGAGGGAAATAGGAACAAAGTCCAAAGTCCGAATCTCTAATATCAGAAAATAGAGGAAAACAGAGCAATTAAACAAGATTGTTTTTGATACGTCCAAAAACTCTACACTCTCTCGCTCTGTCTCTGCAGAGGCTCGCTCCCTCCACCATAGGACCATAGTCAGTCTCAGTCAGTCTGTTGAGCTTACATAATATACGAAGACACTCTATAGGGCCGGTCATGTTGCCGTTGCCGTTGCTGGTGCTGACGCCGGTACCGGTATCGTTACCGGTACCGGTACCGGTGAGTGAGCTGAAGCTGAAAGCTCTGTGCTCTGTTCTGTGGGAGATTCCAAGATTTATGAAGGAGCGCTCAGTATATATGTTTAGTAGGTGAAATGAAGGGAAGACTAAGAAGACCACAGTGATTCGCGAGAGAATCTAAACATTCTTGCTCAACTAATTCTCCCGTGTCTCGTCCTGAGTGCTGTATATGGCCTGGCCTGGGAATAATGGAAAACTGGATTCGTAAATTTTTTCATCGATCGCATCGTTTCCATTTCAAAGTCGTATTAACGCTAATGGAATTATAGACTACTTGGTAATTTAGTTAACGCCGACTTCTAACTAGAAGGAGCCCCATAGCCAGTTTTTTTCCCTTCTCCTTCCCCATTTTCTATTTGAATTAGGTCGTGAAGGGGTATGAAATGAAGTGTCTGTCCAAGTAAATTCGCGCCTATCTCCAC